>JAULBW010001427.1:0-27736 GCA_032358265.1 Vaucheria bursata | reverse complement strand
ACACAATTTAGGATGTAATAATATACGTATTCTGTCACAAATTCCTTGTGTTTATGTTGTATTTTACATTCCTGACATCCCAGCAGGTAAGTAATTTTGATAATGGTTTAAGGCTGATTTGTCAAGATAAAAAACTTAAGTATCTTGTTCTAGATTTTAAAAGAATTGATTATCACCATGCCAATGATGAACATATGATAAAATCTATTATAAATAATCAATAATATACTTCAAATATTTTAACAACTTTATTTAAATAGTCATTTGGCATGAAAAATAATTGAGTACACAAAAGATAATATAAAAAACAAAATAGCGCCATCTAAAATCTTGTAAGAAAGAACTTTTCTGTACCTCAATAACAAAGATTTGCTTATCAACAGTACTATGGAAGCATACAAAGATGAAACAAGTAAAAAAGCATGACTTTTCTGCTTGATCAAGTATTTGAATTTACACTTTTTAAAGATAAATTTATTGATAAATTTTCTCTCCATTTCTTTTTAGTCAAAATCTTGACTAGATAAAAATTTATTTAACTTGCACTTCTAAAGTAAACTAAACAAGCTATGATAATTCAATAACCAAGTAAATACCCTCAATTTCATTGGTCAAAGTTTCAAAACTTCAAGTACTGGGACATTTTTGAACTGCAACTGGGCTTAAAACTTTTGAAGCTATCAAGTGATTGAAAATAAAGAGAGATTTGCTATGTAAAGTTTGTAATAGCCCAAGCCTAAGCATGTTTTTGATCAGAACAAAGTTTTCAGTGTCGATAAAACAATAAAAGTAAATAAGTAGTTACATTTTTTTCAACAGATGCTACTGCACTTTGGAGCAGTCTAGCATGCAAACAGTAATTAAAGCCAACAAATTATACAATTAAAATATTGAAAAAAAATACTTTAACATTATGTAATAGATACAAATCCATTTTACACAACAAGCACCATCATTTTTTTATGTATGAATAAAATTTGGTGAAATTGGTAAAATGAGGGCAAAAATGTTTTGACATGGGTTAAAACAATTTGTAAGTACATGATGAAATGTTTTCAGCAACATTTATAAATATGAGTACATGCCCAAGTTTAGACTTTGATTGTTTTGAATATTCTGATTTATAATCTGTACATACAAAATAATGAACCATTTAAATCCAACTTTTAGTGCTGTAAAAAATATTTTTAGTAAACTTCAATGGTCCCTTTTACTTTGACAAACATATGCTGCACAAATTTGGCTTGCTGCAAGAGACATTATGGTAAAACAGGGCATTGCTTTAAATGTACAATATTCAATACTTTGCATTATTCAAGTCATTGACTTATTTCATGAGCCTAAAAACAAAACAAAAATAGTAGAATTACCATGATTTATAAAAAAATTTGCCATCAACAATTTTAAAGTCCTCAGTAAATTTTCATTGTTTTATGAACTAATTGACTGTAATAACTATGCACTAACTATTTTAATTACCTTGTCAAAAACTACTTTTATCTAGTTTCTGATTCTAAATCTCTTTGATAGAACTTAAAATCCTTTTTCTATCTAACAAGGAACTAAAAATATGCTAGGTTTTATTAAGCCAAGAAGACATGGACTTTTGCAATTTGGTAAGAGTTTTATTAATCTTTTGTAACGTGAAACTGTTTGATGCAAAAGTAATGTAATAACTTAGATATAGGAACCATTAGGAAGATTTCTAATGTAAAAAGTACAGTCAACACATTATTATTTGTCATTAGCCAAGCATAGACAAGTCACCACAAATCAATTCATGATTCACACTTAAAAAAGTGATTACCATTAAAAAGTAGAGTTTTGAGCTTTCTTCTGTTTTATCAAATACTCAGGCTGTAATGGCTAAAAGTGCTTTGGGAAGAAGAGAAAGAGCAAATGCCTGTTGTCCATAAATGAAGTAGAAAATGAAAAGGAAGTTGCTCCTTGATGATTTTTTTAAAAGTTGACCATAAGAAAGCTTTTTATAATGAAGCAAGATACAGATATGGGTAACAGGAGATGAAGAGCAGCTTTTGTTGAGATGAAATATGATTGAAAAATTGCAAGAAACTAGAGCCAGCTATCTGGTGCGCTATTCAAACAAATGATACATTTTAAGCTAATCCGAGCTCTTAGAATTCCTATTGCGCACAAATACATACTTTATGTAAAAATTTTCTACAGATTAAAATTAAGGGTAGTGACACTTTAAAAATCCATAGCCATTGTAAGGCATTGGATTCTGATGAGGTTGAGAATTGCAAGGCATTGGATTTTGATGAGGTTGAGAATTGTAAGGGATTGGATCCCAATAAGGATGAAAATTGTATGGATGCTCATATGTTCCCAAAATGTTGCAAGAGGGACAAGTGACATTTATTGAGGAAAGTCAAGAGTGGCATGATCAAAAGACTTTTGAGGATCGAATGTAGGTTTTGATTTGGAAAGATTGAGTGCATACATCCCAGGAACTTAAAGGTATCACCTTTGTATAACAGAAAAGCTTCTTAAGTTGAAACATTTTGTAGTGAATTGGTTAATATTTGATAAAATGAACTTGAAATAAATGAATGTAAGTGCCACACCTTCAAATGCCCATGTCAAAGAGTGTTTAGTTGTTTGTCCTGGGTTTAAAGGTAGTGCTTATTGAGTTAAATAAGACTCAAATTAGTTGGAAATAAATTTAAGCAGTAATATTGTCTGTTCATAGCATTTATGCTGTATATATAGTGATTGGTGTAGTTGAAACAAAGTGCCTTCTGTAGGTCTAGGCAATGGATAATTTGAGTAAAGTAGTCTCACGATATTAGATACTATTGAATGTTTAGAGTGTTAGGTTTAGAATGAAGTGTTCAGGAACAACACACCAAGTATTCTACTCCTCAACTGCAGTATGTTTAATCAAAATGCCCTTCCACCTTGTAGGCTACATAGAACTTAGTTTCAACAACGACTTGGGAAAAAAGTATGAAGTAAATTTCTACGGATATTAATGCTGAGTCAAAGATTTAATGCTCTGCACCCACACATCAAAAAGAGTTCGCTACTATCATTTAGAATTTAAAAATTTCGAAACATTTAAAAATCGGTCTTTTCGAAAAGACCAAATTGATATTCATAATAATCCGAAATTTATTCAAGTTCGAAATTTATAAAAATCGACTTAAAAACGAGACGTCGTTGTATGAATATTTGACCAAAAAAGAATTTTATTTGGTATGCTAAGAAGCTCCACAGGAATACCCCACGTCGCATTTTACCCTTCGACGAATATGTCAATGAACGAATATTTTTTTGCTTTTAGCGACAAGTGTCACACAGAATTATTCGATGGAGAAGATGATGAAAAGCACGTTTCTGACGTTTCAACTCTTAGTATTTTAATTCTATCGGCTGACCGAAGAATTGAGCTTCGACGGTAGGAAAAATTTTGGCCTCTTTTTGAAACCAATTATTCTGCAATTAGCACGAAAAATCTCATTTTAACGAGAGCGATTGTTTTGAAACGTAATATATTTACTCGATAGGTAGATATGAATGAAAGACGAGAGGAGTTGCTTAATGTGCAGGGCCTTGCTTCTCATGGAATGCACGCCGAAATGTTCGTTGTGTACGAACATGGATATCTGTACTTCTGGTCAGATCGGCAAAATGCCTCGAGTGGAGGCGACCCGGAGTTAACACTTAGCGTAGTTATAGATATTTTTTCCGTAAATCAAACGAAGAATGGCAATGCATTTGTCATTCACCCCTCGAATAGTGGTAATACCATTGTACTGGTTACTCCGAGCGATGAATCGTGTCAAGAATGGGTAACAGTTCTTAATGATGCTCTCTATGAGGGCTGTGAAGGAAGTGATTTTGACGATGCTGAATCTGATTGCATTCGATACTGGTCACAAACTTCATTTGAACAGTGCATAGATGTGCACTGGATTCTTTCCTTGAAGACAGAAAGATTTCGAACATCAGTTGATCTTAAAGAAGATGAAAGGTAATTTATGGATTACTCTGGCACATGCGTGTATTCTAATGCACATATTTTGGTAATCACTAAATAAATACCATTTGTAATTGGAGAACAGTTTATTTCTGTATATAATGTATTATAAGGAAATTTATATATAAAAATTATACACTTAATTTAATTTTGCTTGTTACAATTTCATAATTTTGCTAACATTCTAGTAAGTGCTAAAAAAGTGCCATTACTATACAAGAAATTAATGAACCTGAGCAATTTTGAAAATTG
Organism: Vaucheria bursata; assembly: GCA_032358265.1. NCBI lineage: Eukaryota > Xanthophyceae > Vaucheriales > Vaucheriaceae > Vaucheria > Vaucheria bursata. Next base: position 23,481 of record JAULBW010001427.1, on the reverse strand, counting down.
AAAATATTTAATCCAAAGGCTTGAATCAAATCTTCAATATTTTTTGTTAACTTAACTTAAAAAAATTTGTTCATAGTAATGAAACTTTGAATACCAAATAATTAACTATAGAACATAACTGTTGTATTCAATTTCAATTAAGTGTTTATGATTTGGACTTTACATGTATCATATATGCAGCAAATTTGAAGAAAAAAATATTTACTATTTAATCATTCAATGTAGTTATTTTTGACATGATTTACTGAGTTAACTTCATATGTAAGAAATCTGCCAGGTCATCCAAATTAGATTATATCCAGTAATCTGAAGCTGAACATGGCTCAATATGACCTTTTCATTTACTCATTTTAATTGAAAACTCGTTTGAAGGCGAATTTTGTTAATTCGGAAATTGCTTTAAGCATTCTTGATAAATATGTAAAAAAACAACTTTTTCCTGAAAAACTCAATACTTCTTTATAGTTCGTTGGCAATATATTAATTTACTATCTACTAAACAAAGTAAAAAATTTTAGTTCCGAATATTTGGCATCAAATTTATCCATTCATAATGTAACTTTTCAATGATTCCTTTGATGATGAAACTGGAAACTAAAAATTCAGTATAAACTGTTGAAACTTAATTTTTTTCATCTTTTACGAAAGGCAAGTATGCAAATATGACACACAATAAGTTCTTGACAGACAAAAATAACCCATTTAGCATATTATGTTACCAAAACTTATCTTATAAAAAAATTTGAATTGTACATACCACTTTCAATATCAACCAATGTTTTGTGCTGTTTGTTGAGGGGGATATTGCTGCATAATATCTTATTTTCGAGCTAATTTATTTGCTAAATAACATAATATTGAGTAATGTTTAGAAAAGACCACTAAATTATTTCAAACATTTTTGAACCTTTAAGAAATCATTCTGAAATTAGATCTATTAATAAAAATATGCACGCTTTGAGCAGAAAAGTCATCAATGCATAAGTTTACCCTTTCAGATCCTCTTTGTTGATTTCATATGTATTATTCTTAAAAGACTTCTTTAATATTGATTTAGTGACTTATTCTACACTTCATCAATTTCAAGTTTTCAAAATTAATCATTGAAGTTGAAGATGGAATTATTTTATATTTTTTTTGTGCAGGGCAGGTTGGGTCAATGACTGCTTAAACAGTATTTTGCAAGATAATTTGGCCCAGGAATGTACAAAGAAATTATCTGTTGTGGAATGTGCTTGTAACGCTGCGCACAAAATCATGGATAACATTCAAGTAAGATTTCACTAAATGGATACTTTACTTCTTTATATTATAGGTAAGTTTTAAACTGTTTAATTGTTGGTTTGAACAATTTAATACGAATATTATAGAGTACATTGCGCTTAAATTAGTTGATTTAATTTAAATTCAATTTGAAAGGTACCTGATGAGGGAAATGGATGGAATTTAGATCAAGTTTCTGAAAGGATAAATTTCATTTTATTTTCAAAAAAATATTTTTGCCAATTCATTTTTTAAAAGGGCTGGGTTTGCCTTTCTTAAACTGATGGAAAACTTCTCCAAATCTACTCACCCTGATAAACTGAGTCCGAAAATGTACATTTGTGTGCACTTCAAATAGATGAATTATTCTTGATTTTACATTTTTATACATAATGCATATGTACATTTGTTGTTTATTTTTAGGGATTAGTAACTGATTATTATACCGAAGTCCTTGAAGCAACATCGAGTTTATCCTTATTAGGTCAGGCGCACAAACGGAGCTTATTAAAATTTGTATTTGACTGGGCAGTTATTAGTCAGAGACTTATGCTTTCCAGACTATTACTAGAACTAATCCCTCACATGGGCCTCGACCAGCCCCAATTATCTCCCGATTTACCAAAATTTGATGATTTGGCACGGTTGCTCTCAGTTTCCGCACGATTAGATTTAGTCATGCGAGATGTGATTCGGATGGCTGGAAGTCATTGCACTGATATACGACCTCACCTTAAAAATGTGGGGGCGCTGACGGCTGATGCGATTGGGGCTGCTTCTCAGTATATTGAGAGCGAGTGGAAAAATTCGTGTGTTGCAATATGCGCTGGAAGCTTAGATAAAAGAGATAAAATCAAAGGAAGTACGGAATTGGCATATCCCTTAGTGTCAATTTTGAACCAAGGAACCAGGTATGATTTTCGACATCATATATACATATAAACAGTAAACTTTAGATATACTGAATTTTTTTGTAACAAATTTCACTTACAGGGAATAAATGAAAGTTATATTGTGCCCAAGTAAAGCATCAGATTTCCGGATTGGAGAAATTCTGAAAGGATTAATAAATTCAGTCTTCTCGACAGATTTGTAATGTCTGTAGTTACTTTACATACATGTGCTATCTTAGATTCTAATAAATGAGTTAGTGACATACAATTTATATTGATTTAAAATTGGTATTAAGGAAATCCTATAATTTACAGGGTGTTGGTGATATGGAGGCATGAAATTGCGTTCTTAGCTTTTTACATTTACAGAGGATGGGAATATGTGTACATATTTATTGTTGAAAGTATGTAAAAGAGGCAACGTAACGTATTCATTTGTATCAACTTGACCAATAACTGAAAATTAACAAAAGCATTGTTTTATAGCACGAAAGAACAATTTCAGATTTTTTGGAGTATTTTCATATATATTGATATAATATGTAGAGAAGGCATACATATGCATACATATTGATCCATATGTACGCGCATGCCTATAAAATAAGTTGTTGCATTTTTTTTCAGAATTACTGAGATAAGTCAAGAAGCTCAGAAGAGTTTATGTACAAATTGTGTGTTAGTTATGCTTAGTTTACTTCAATCTGCTACGTCATCGCCCCCTCCGGTGAGCTTAACATTTTATGATAACCCATTATTAGGTCAGCTTTGATATATGCATGCTAATTGGTGTCATGTCTCTTTCATGGATACTATACATTCGTTTTCAAACAGTATGAAGTTCTGTTTCTTATGCTCACTTGTATGAATATATGTAATGTACAAGTGCACATGTTTTTTCACAGCCACAAATTTCCTTTATATAGTTCTTTAAATGGCAACAAAACATAACTTATTTACTTTGACTATTTTACTCGATTAAATTTTGGATAAAAGGTCATTAATTTTGCATACGTTCACATGAAATGAGTATTATTTGGTGCATTTTTCAATACCTGTGATAATGCTACCATTCGTGTGGAGACAATGTTTGATATCTAAATCGTTCTGTACAACAGATTTTTAATATAACAAATTCATTTTTACATACTCACAAAAAAATCATGACTTGTCCAAGTTTAGCTTCAGGTTTTCAAATTTAAACAAACCTTGGAAATACCTTTATTTATTCGGTGGTCGCGACAAGTTCGTTACATATTTAGTTCATTGTATGGTTGATATTTAATTAACCATTGGTCTACAAAGCAATATATCTTATTACTGGGTAACTTTACACTTCATTGATGCCCCTTTGGTGGAATATATTGATTTCTCTAATCTAATGTAATCTATTAACTTATCGATAGTTTTTGGTGCAGCCATGGTACCAATTTGAATTCCAACTGTTTTCGAAGAATAATTTAATATTTTAACGTTTCTCTATATATTCTTAGATTACTTCTTGTGAACCGACTATTCAAGATGATCGTTTATTGGTATTTGCTGCCGAATGTATGGCTGCAAGCTCAGAAACAAACACAGCAGTAAATAGCCTTGCTGTTGACTCAAATTTAGTCAATGAGTTGACAAAAGCATGGGAAACCTGTGCGCGACGGTGCGCCCAAATTGTGTCCTCCAGATACTTTTGCAGAGAGAAGGAAGTTGTCGGGGGGGAGTTTCATTCGTTCGGAGTTATGCTCTTTGAGCCGATCTGGAGAGAACGAAACGTTAGTTATCATGGCATTTTTACATCATATATGTGTATATGTTGTTGTGACATAATACAATTTGATAATAAAAATGTGATGGTGCAAGCAGAAATTGAAAATGTTAAAAAAATTTTTATAAAAATGGATTCTTAGAGTAGAGTACTTGATTTATTCTATACGTTCGGCACTTTGTAAGTAATAGTGTAGGCTGAAGTTAAAATTATCGAGGAATCCTTTTAAAGAATATTATTTAAGGTACTTTTGGAGACATAAGGGTGCATTCTGTAGAATAGTTATGACTGGATGGATAGGAGAGGTCTTAACTTGAAGTTTGAATAGCGTGCATTGATTGGTCAAAATTTACAGGAGTTCTTCAAAATTCAAATGTGCTGAAAAAACAGAGTGATATGTAAGTTGATGGCTACCCAGTTCATTAGTTATATCCTAAATTCATTGTATTTAAAATTTGATGATAAAACTTAGCACAGTACAACTTTTCATTTAGCTATTTTGAGTGAAAATTTGTTAAAAGCAAATTTGTTCTATTTTAAGTTTACTGTACATTAAAAAGACTGCTTTAGTGAATAATATTACTTGGTTTTAAGTCCCCTTTTTTGTTGCTAATATCTTATGATTTTAGTGAATTTAAAGTTTAAATTTATAAATAGATATCTATATAGGTTAGAAAATAATTTTTTTTATTGGACAAACTGATTTTTCTCAGGTTGTTAAGGCAATGATGGAAGGTATTGATCGATGGAGGGGTCGGTACCCCCCTAATCTCCCCTATACAATTCGCTCGGAAATGGACGCTGTGGGTAGTTGGGCCCTGGTGAGCTTGTACATTGGGGAGCTTTTAAAGGCAGTTTTGGGGAAGAAGAAGGACGCTGTGGATAATATGAAATGGGGCGAAAAGGGCTTTGATGGCCCCAGTTTAAATAAAGTAAGAGGGATATTGCTTTTTTTCAATACTTTTATCTTTTACTTCAAATTCTACAAATTAATTGCTAATTCTTGAAAATTTAGATAGCAATTGGCAAAATATTGACAAATGAGAATTTTTTCCAAATTTCGCTTCATTTTCATTTTAGTAATCTCAATTTTTCATCTCTATACATAGATATAATAGTTATTGAATTGAAATTTTGGAATTCATTTTCTATTGTAAGGTTAAGCGGGACTTAGACACGATCATGATGCACATGCAAAAATGGAGGCAAGATACGCTATATACCCCTTCGTCAAAATTTGAAGGGGCTATGCACGTAAGATTTAAATGTATTTTTTTTTCAGAGGAACTGCACGGGTTCACTTTTAATGAATTTTTACTCATATCCAAGTTTATTGTACAGTTTTCTATTGCCTTTACAGTTTCATGTAAGTATTTCGGTTTTAATTTATATCAAGTCTTCAGTCATTAATTATCCTGCTGTTTAATTCACTGCTTTATTGAATGGGCCAAAAAGTTTCGTCTTCTAAATAAATGTTTACATGTATATTATTTAGTATGTTTTATTTGTTTCACCTAATGGTTTTATACATGTCTTTGGAAAGTTTTATTTATTTTTTGTTGATGATTTTTTTTCTATTTTTAATTGATGGTTTTATTTGTTTTAATTGCTAATGTTGATTTTGATGGTTTTATCATCATGCCCATCGAGTTTTTTCATTTTCATCTTGTTAATGAATTTAAACTACTTTTTTTAGCATAATATGTGCATTAAGATATTTTATTCTTTCTTTTAATTTGAACTTGTTAGACTTCACAAATGATTCACTTCCATCATAAAATTTGTGATAGTTTTGTTGAAAATAGAGGGTGCATTTTGAAAAGGATCATTTAATATGTCTGTGGTTTTATTCCTGGCCTTCAATAGTTTTATTTTTTCACCATAGATTTTTGATCTGTCCATCAAGTTTCTGCAAGGACGCGATAACACGTGTTATCCAGCATTCGTTAATGCTGTTACTGCATTTAATTGCATCGGCGGGGCTGCTTCCAATGGTATCCTATGTTTATACGATCATTTAAGGTCATTTTTGAAAATAAGAAGCTGTGTAGATATGGCATTTGACTTAAGAAAAGAGGTATATATTATGATCTTTGAAATACTTATTGAAAGGATACATCTATACACATAAAAGTATAAATATTTATGTGCAGGTTAAGTATTTCATGATGCACCTTGTCATAGTAAATGCCATCTCAAATTGCATCTAATTTTAATCTTTTCTAGTTTGCAATAATATAGTAAGACACATAATACGTCATAATGTACATACTAAAATAATGCATATTAAGTTGAAGCACCATATTTTGGACGCGGATAAATTTATGTAGAACAAGGAAAATACATACTGAACTGTTATAATAAACCGTATCATGAATCAGATCTGTTGACAACTTCAAGTTACATAAAATCCAAACTTCTAGTCAATCTTACTATCTCTTCTCTTCTCTCAAAATACTGAAAATATTTACTCACATAGATAATTTGCCAAATGATATTTTCTATTATTCGATAGCTTTACCATTCCATAAACTCCATTAGCTGGTGTGTTTTGATATTTCTAATCTAATATATTCCACTTTCGGCATAATTAACTATTTCAGCTTATGAAGCATCATCTGTACATGATAAACTAAAATTTAGAATATATTGCAGTTCCTGCTGAACAAAGAAAACCTTCAATTTTTTACTATAGTACGGATTGCTTTTTACTTTATACAGGAGTTAGCATTTGCCTCTGAATGCATAATCTACTTGGGTAACCATCAGTCGGCAGAATTACCAACCATCCCCCCCTCTATTTCCCCCATTTACTCTTCTATGTCATCGCTATTAGAAAGTCTGTATCCTCTGGCAGGTCGGTATCACAGTACCGGTGAACTTTGGCGTCACGAAAAGTCAAGCAATGAAAGTTCGGCTCGGGTTTTGGTGAAATCTGCTGTAGATTTGGCCATCGAATCTCTGTTTATGATTTCTGATAATGATGCTTCTGTTAGTGATGGAATTATCTATGAGGATATGACTATGGATGATGTCGATGACTTGATTACTGGGCTAGACATACAGACATTAAACGATGGTAAGTATTTATTTAAATTTATATTATTATATAACAGTTTTGGATGATGTGATACTGACATTGTTATGCACGCTTATAGATGGTATTTATCTATGAATGTGCATATAACTTTGAATTTAACAATTTGCTTTTAATAAACATTCATTAATAGTAATTCAACAGAAAGTTATATTCTGTATGATCGGATTCAGATTTTCAGATATAAAGAATTCCATATTATAAGGAATTAATTCGGTCTTTGCAAATTTGTTTTATCTAAAGTTTACCGTCTATGTGCATTAAACGTGTTTGAATTGGTATGGATGTATGTTTTTATATCTTACTTCAAGTACAAATGTTTTTCAGTTGCAAGTCTTGATATAAAAATTAAATTGTAAACTATATATGTATGCAAATTTGTAATCGCAGCATAATTAATCTAGAAAAGTGAAGGAATGTGTCCATGCATGCATTTTCAGTACTACACCGTGTTGATTTTATACCTTCAATTTATTTTAATACTTGTAGGAACAACTTTGCCGGAAGAAAGCCAAAAAGACATGAATATTGAGCAAATATCACCAGATAGTCTAGCTTTCAAAGCTTTGCTATTTAATGACCATGACATTACACTAAGAAAGTCGACTTCAACTTTCAAAAATTCAACTACAATTGCTCCAAAATTTACAACTTTTTCACGTTCACAGTCCGAAAAAATTCGCCTTACCGTTCCACCATTGCACTCGGATTGGGGTCAAAAACCAAATCCCAGTCCAAGTATGAGTAGTATAATTCGAAGTTTTTCGTTTCGTAGTCGAAATTGGGACCTACCCGGCCTCTCACAGACCCCACGGGGGTCTCAGACTAGTTTGAATATAACGCCCTCCCGTAAAGGAGATATGCGCAACAAAAGTTCTACGTTTAATAAACGTAGTTTGTTCTGGCAAACTGGATCAAACGGTTCAACAAATACAGCCAGTATTCCAGAGATTGAAGTTGAAAATTATGTTACAAAAATTCATCCGGATAACAGTGTTAAGCCTGTTAACCTTGTTAATAAGCCTGTTATATACAAGGGACATGACCCATCACCAATACACCCAAAAACTCGAGTGAAATTTTTTGATACCTCACATAAATGTGCCACAACTGTTGAGAGCTATTTAGCAAGTAGTGTTAAGTCAATCAACCATGCCAGCGAGCCTGTTACCAACGGGGAGCATGATATGGTGAATATGCCCCCAACTCGGGTGAAATATTTTGATACCACCCATGTATGTGCCACGACTAGAGGTAAGATCTCAAAAAATCGAGTTGCCCCGAAAAAAGGGATCACCCCCAGGGCCTCATCATTTAATGGGGGTTGTGACAGGGGAAGAAATTTCCTATCAAAATCTCTGGCAATGCCCGATATTTCATGCCAGATATCAAGTAAAAATTTAGTTGAGCAGACAGTATTGGATACTCTGCCACCGAATCGAGCCCTAAAGGGCCTCCGAAGACCTAGACCTGAAACTTTCTCACCATAGTTTTTTTCGTTGTAGAATGGAACATTAGCAATAAAATTACTCCCCAAAAGTTAAAAATATGGCGATTTTGAAGGGTTCAAAACAAAATCGAGTGCTCAGTTTGAGAGCTATGAAATACTGCCTTTATTTGAAAAGAAATGAAAAAGCATTATAATATACTTATTGCATTTTTTCTTCTGGAATTTGATTTATTTTCATCAATTGTATCGAAATGTGTTCAAGTAAGATTCAAAACAAAATTGATCATTAAATTTTAAATTTCATGAAATTTAATATATTTACTGTCTTTTTCAAGGAATGAATTGAATAACTCCCGGCTTTGAAAGTTCTTGTTGGTTAATAAGAAATTCCAATAAATAAAATATATTTGTTAAAAATTGTTCTTTGGAATTCCAGTGGTAGTATAATAAAACTGACTGTATTAGAAAAATAATGTTTACGTTGCAAACTCATGTATTAAAATATTCAGAAAGCTTGTATTTATTTGAATAAGCAGCTACAGAACAGTTTTCTGGGACAATTCTATGTGAAATATATTTGTGTTCTTTAACATCACTCTGTCTTCCTGATCGTTTTACTGTGCTGTCTGTCTCTGGGCACTATAGAACACTCATTTCAACAGAAAGAACTAAACTTGTATTTTGACCCTTTCTACTACTATTGGTGCTTCTATTCAAATAAAAATTTAGATGGAAATTCAGAAACTTAATGTATGTGAATTACTTTGAACAAAATGCCTTGCCATAAACTTAGAATGCAGAACAATGACTTACCATAAATCAGAATTGCACAGCTATAACATGAATTCAACTGGTAATGAGTTAATTCCTAACAGCTAACTTCATCAACACAAAATATAATACCTTACTAGAATCTGTGCAGCCAATTTACTTGGAACGTTATAAATGAACACTGACCGCAGGTATAAAAAAAGAGCTAATCTCTAAAGAAGTTAATTCCTAACATAAAGGCACAAAGTAGAAGGGAAAACTATCGTTTCTATATATGAAAGAGGTTTTATTTACAGTGTACCTAGAACTCATAAATACTCAGCAATAGGAAGGATTGTCTGCAACAAATAGTTGCACTAATATAATCACAAGTAATTATATTCTCACAAGTACTGCATTGGAAAAACATCAATTTGGGTTAGATATGACATCTGTAAGATTAAGTCTTGATTTGTGCACCCCTATATGAATCATAATTTTAAGCAATCTTTAGAAATCATTTGCCAAAATCTGATAGACTGCCAACAAGATATAGATTATCACATGCATCACGTTTTGAATCATTAATATGCTCTTTAATATATGCTATACTTGATTAAAGGCTATCCATTATTTTTTGCTCAAAATTTCAGGTTAGACGCAAACCTGTTTGATAAAGCAGCTATACAAATTAATGCATTTATTATAGATATATCTCAAATTACCTCACCTATAAGCTTTCCTTGTTTTACACCTTTTTTGAAAGCTTCTTTGAATAATGATTTTTGTATTTTAAGGTAATCTTGTTCATTCATTTTTTGCTTCCAATAAAAATTTTTGGTATTGTCCCTTTTTACTTCATTTATAATGCCATGTCTTTTTCTACTTGTTTGTATTTAAATTTTCTTCTTCCTCTTTCACATTGCTTTGGACTAGCTTATCTTCAGTAGTTGGAATTCCAAGCACTCTTTTACCATTTGAGCCAAACTTGGGAGTATAAACCTTCAAAGCATTAAATCAAAAATTTGCTCAGTCATATAAATGCCAGTTCTTCAATACTTGTATTAAGGTTTTAGTGGAAAGTGTTCATTACCACAAAATCAATCCTACAAGTTGTATAAAATAATCACTACTACTTGACATAAGTCAGCAGGGAAACAAAAGCCATGGAGAACAACTGGTAAAAGAAAAAAAAACAGCAACGCAAAACATACAGGGTTTTTCTATACAAAGTGTTATGAGAAGATAGAAATAATGCAGAAAAGGAAAGACCTTCCAGATTCCAACTTCAAAAAGTCAACATAAAGTATCTACTCTACTTGCATTGCCAAATATTTTATGTGGCTGGCACCAAAATAAGTTAAATAATCAAACTCCTAATCATCTTTTCAACATCACTTGCTTTTACCAGCTACTTACTTGATTAAAAAACTCTTAGGTTCTCTACATTAACTAAGTGTGCTAGTGATGTATAGTTGTATTTACAATCATTAATTATTTTACTATTTATCAAATCAAACCATTTTGTCTCATAGATTTACCTCAGTGTGTTTATGTTATGAAAGCACAAGGCAAATTAGCAACAAGAAAGATACAAAGATTACATAAGGATAGCAACATTATACATGCATAATTTGCATTGCTGAGAGTGAACATTTAATACACTCAGCAACACAACAATATCTTAATGCCAATCCATCTGAAGAATCACAAAATTAACTTTTCAGAATTTTGATAATGATAAGCAATAATGCCAAACAGAATTATTAGATCTTTCATTGTTAGGAAAACAATGGTTAACCAGCATTGTACAAAATGATGCAGCAAAATAATGGAATTGATGAGATGAAAGAGGAAGGGTATGGTAATATAATACAGTATTTACACCTATGTTAAATGATATAGCTTAGTTGAGGGGGTAAAGTCTGATGTACAGCAGAGGGCAGATAAACAGCAAAGCACACAATAAGATTTGATAAAATGTAAAAGTTTTTATTAAACTTTGAATAGTGAACAAAAACACAAGACTGAACAAATAAACATCCTTGCTAGCTCCTGCAGTATACCCTCTTGAAGTTCCCTAAAAACTGGCTCTCCGGTGAATCTTGCTGCATTTTGCTGAATCTTTTTATTTCATAAATGCAATAATTTCCATAAGTAAGTTTGTGACTTTACTAGTAATCCTTGGGAATTATCTTTGACGGAAATAATGCAGTAAAGTGAACTAATTAATAGTAAAGCTAAATCAAGTGGAAATATAGTCTTGGTGATGTATCTGGAATAATATCCAACCAGTTGAAATGGAGTTTGAAGTAGAACAGAAGATGGTAAAGAAGAGTATTGAGAGAATATGACAGTAGGTTTAATCTTTCTTTGGTTGAACTGGTTACATGACTCTGTGGAAAATGATGAAAGAGGTTTCCAATCAACCATAAGAAAGATGACACAGCAAATTGTGATGTAGAACAGAGGAATCTGTAAAGGATTATGACAAAGGTGTTGACATAGAGGATTTGGTATTTAAGGTACAATCAGGATAAAAGGTGTAATGAGGTAAATAAGGCAAAAAGGTGAGAAAAGGTATAGGCAAATTATAGGTAAACATAGACAAACATTGATGAACATGATCAAGCAGTTATACCATAAATATTTAGAAGGATAGCAGGACCATCAAGTATCCTGACAGGAACAACTTTTAACCAAACTAATTGTTGTAAACATATTGGTTCTTAACAGTTTATCAGGTGAAATTCAAAATTCAATTGGTCTCTTCCCTACTGGTCACTATTCCAAGCATTGCATTTCCAACACTCAAAGTACTGTTGATCAGCCCAACTTCCATATTTCCATCTACTAGTTCTTGTATTTTACAATATGTTCCAGCATACCTCTACAAGGATTAGAATAATGAGTTATCAAATGAACTGGAATGGATGTTGACAACATATTTTTTAAATGTGTTTGAGAGCAGGTACTTTATATTTGCATTGCTTACAGAGATTTCTGTCAAATTGATGACTTTCACAAGAGTTTCAATTCAAAACTGTACATCCTGTATGATAAAATGCATAGAAACACTTGCTTCTATGCAGATACGGATCATTGATGGATTAGATAAAGTTAAGCCAAATTAGATATCAATAGATTAAAAATAGATTGCTGATGAAAATGTTTTTTTAATAAAACTCTTTGCACAGTTCTATATATATACCTTTAAATGTCATTGCTATTATTTAATCAAGTAGATGAGATTTTTAGTTTGATTAGTCAAAAACTGCTTTGTCCTGCCCCCACAACTTTCAGCATATCATAGATCAAAATGCAAAATGCCTTACAAACTAAGCTTATTTGAGATAATGACCATAGTAGCTTTGTTTTATAGAAGCAACTATATAAGATTTTGATGTGTGTATTAGGAACGCAATATTTGGAACACAAAAAGAAACGGACAATAATTAGTATAGATATGTTGCATTCAATGATTTGCGTTGATAGAAGTGAGAACATTCTATTAACACAACAAAATACATGTAAGCTGATAATTTAAAATGTATGACTCTCCTTGAACTTCTACAAAAGTGACTCTCCTCAAATCAGAATTGTACAAATCCTCTTGAATCGTATAGTTGCACAAATCTCTCTGAATCGTACCGCAGCTACAAACAGAAATAGTACTTTAGGAAGTTAATTCCTAACAGTGTGCCTGCGCTATCTTTAAAGAACCCAAGATATTTTCACGTTATTTTCACATTCTACTGGATTCAAAAGATTTTTATATTTTTTACCTTCAACAAATGTGCCAATTTTTTTAACTATTCTAAGATATGATAGCCACGGTTTTTTTATGCTGACATGCTGTAGTTTTCCCAGCCTTTGTAATCAAATTTTAATTGTACATAGCCTTTTAATATATGTTTACTTCAGGAAATGAAAAATATAGTGTCTCAAGTTGGTAAAATTCAGCAGATATTGTGCATAGCACTTGGTGCTACCAGTTTAAAACCTGCTTAAGGAGAACCAGATCTGACCAAAAAGAAATTCTGGACTCCATGCAACAGCAGTTTATAATTCGTTCTGAATCCATGGTAAGCTGAATTATTTGTCGTAAAGTAATTTTTCATCACAAAACAATGATCCAAAGAGCAACAAAATTTTCTTGAAGTAAACATGAGTATGATGAACATTTTCTCTTTGCAAAATTATACACTGATCTGTATCAAATCTTAACAACCAAGTGCTCCAATAAATTAGAATTTGTAACACTAATTAATGCTGATTTTATATTTAGATTTACTTGTACTACTTTTTGGGTCTGTTTTAACTTTTTTGACTTGCAAAGGATGCAAACACAATTATTATCCTACACAAAATTTTTTGTGCTACTAAAATTTTAAAATTTTGCCTTGCTAAAAATAGTGTTAATAACATCATCAGTTTTGTCAAGCAAAAAAAATAGGTTTGCTAACATTAGCTTTCTATTAGAAATCAATATTTGAAACATAATATTCTCTAATGCTGCTAGAAGCTATTCTTAATTGGTCGTTAGCCATAATCTTCAAGTTAAAGTGCTCAGTTTTTGGAAAATTTGGTAGGAATCAAAATCTCTAAAACCAATAGAAATATGAATTAACTTTTTCAATCGTTTAATGTCGGAGAGTTTGACTTATTTCGTTGTTTAGACCAAATTACCATTGATCGTGTAATTTTCTTGTGAAGGCACATAAATGCAAAGATTCCTATTATTACCTTATATTGATGACTACACTTAATGGTATCATAAATAGCAAGCTATTATATTGTACACATCTTGAATATCAATCCGTTTTTAATAGAGATCCACATGTTCAAAGGTTAAAAAATTCTAAAAAATAACAAAATCGAGAATTTGTCTACCAATAAGATGAGTTTATCAGCCAAGCTTAAGCAATTATAATTAAAAAACAAGCCTGCATTGATTCCGGAAAATGATAAATATTTTGTGAATTATAGAAGAATAATGATCCGAAACATCATATAATTGTTCTTTTTTAGTTTAAAAATGGCATCAAACCAATTTGCAGAAGAAGGAAACTAGTTGACAAAGCACATATACATCCATATATCAAGACTCGCATCCACTCTATTAATATTGATTTACATTAAAAATTTGGAAAGTACTGATACTGCAAATGGGCAGCACAACTGACCAATTTCAAATTTGGAAGTATTCCTATTTTAGCTGAAATACTTTGTGTTTGTTCCTGAACAATTTTCACTGTCCAATCCACTTTCCTCGCTCCATATTCAAATTTAAAATCCGATTTCCGCAGATATTCAAATTCATATTTGAAAGTCAACCTTCAAAAAATAGAACCTCAACTTGAAATCTAGTATTAGACACCCTCGAATGTCCTAACGTCATTGCAATCAGCATTACTCAATGGTATGTTAGCCCATAATGGCGAGAGTAATACACCAGCATTCGGTAATCCAGCTGTATCCGATTTTACCCCAAATAAGGATAAATTTCGTTTTTCAGACTGAGTTTCTGCCATATCAAGCTGGGATTTGGCTTCCATTACATAAGAAAATTCTGCTAACTTCATTTCATTTGATGTCATCAGCTCTAGAAAGGAAGGGCTCTGAACCCACTTTGGCCAAGCAATTGTCAATATATTTGAGTGCACCTATAAAAAAATAGAAACATACGACACACAAAAGAAAAAAATTAATTAAAGTGTAACCCCCGAAAATGAATTGTATCAGTGCTATTGAGAAAGAATTACAAGAAAACTCACTTTTAGACAAGACAAGACCAGGTGTGCAAGGCAGTACTATTAATACAGAAATGATTAAATGATAAGTAACAGAGGATCTGTTATTTGTTGAGGTGAATTGTGAAAATTTGAGTCAGATACTATTGGCCTACATAAATGAATGGCAGATTCAAAAAACAGCTAGCTAATGCTATGTACTAACAGCAGGTCCCCAAACTAGTGTACCTTACTAGTCTTATAATTATTCTTTTTCGCATGTATTATCGTGCAAAGTACAACTATCAAAATTTCGAGTCTTTTTTCAACCCATAAAATACATACTAAATTAAAGTTCTACAGTTAGCTAGCGTAACGCACCTCTTTCAGAAGTGGAAGAAGAGAAGCTAATCTTGTAGAAGGATTATTCAAAATTTCCCTTCTTAAAGTATCTTTAATTTTTAATTGATGTATAGCTCCATCTTCAACAAATTCTTCCAATATTTGCTGTTTGAATGCAGCAGCCATTGCCGAGCCTTTAGGGTGAGGTCGTAGTACCTAATAAAAAAATTTATTAAAATTTTTTGAAATATTATTTATAGTGCAGAAAATATCTGTACGGATGTACCTGATCTGTAACTTTTTCAAAAAATAGGAATGCTTGTTCCATATGCAATTGTAGCATGAATTGCCTCAAACACTCTTTCGCCAGAGCATTACAAAACACAGCCTCCAAAGTCAAAACTTTCTGCAAATACAGATAAAAAAGCAAAAAAATGAACAGCCTAAACAAAAAATGTGCAAAAATAAAAAACATATAATCTTAAACTATTCTTATTTCAGCTAATATTGACTATAATTGCCTGAAATCGATTAAATTGAATAGATTTTACAGATTTTTCTAAGTTGTTCAAGAACGACTAATTTAAGCTAATTTTTGAATGCATCTATGTCAGTATTTCACGAGAAAAACTTCAAAAATTAGCAATTAGGTTATTTCATATCGTGCTCTGTCTTATATTCAAACTAAAATATATCCTTTTTAGGAATCTAAATTAAATTGATGACATTTTGCAATTCAGAGATATTTCCAAAAAGTATTCGCAAGTTTTTAATTTTTTTGGGATGATAAAGCTGCACGAAAGCAAATGATTCGTCCAACGGTAGGCAACTCAACTTTATCTATTTAACTATCGTACAGGTCGAACTGAAAATATATATATTTTTTTTTCATAAATAAAATCAACTATCACTGGAAAGTCAAACCAATCTTTAAAAATTTATTTGATAATTATCTATATAAAAGAAAGAGGGGTACGCGGTTAAAATCAGCTGAACTTGATGGAACCGGCGGTTTTCAGGGGGTGCTGATGATGTGGTGATATGAAATCACTGAAGTTTAACAGTCACGCTCAACGACGCTTCGAGGGTTAATTATGCATAACGCAACAAGAGAGAGGACGAGAGGAGATCTGAACAAGATGAAGGCTGAAGCGAGTACTTCACTTTAAATTATGAATTCGCGATCTTGGCTGTAAATAATACAACGTTTCAAGAGATGTACATGATGCTTATAAGATAAAATCTAGCAATATTTATTAATTAGAAGAATTGTTGCTAATATATGTTCCCCACTTGCAGAAAAATAAAAGAGGTAAATTCGTGAACTCGGATGAGTGTGAATTGCTCAATAAAATAAGTAAATAAATAATAAGTATTTACGTCAATACTTCAGGAAGAGTAGATTACAGGAACAACTTTTTTACGAAAGGCCTAAAGTTGCCTGTGATTTATTCTAAAAATCCTCATTTCCAAAAAAATCCACTAAAATTTAGACAACCATTAAAGTGCACAATTTTACTGGGGGTCTTATCACTAGTGCAAGTTATACTGTAGAAGAATTTATCGAAATAATTTGATGCTATTGATAAATACAATGTGATTCATAATAATTGTAGATATCCAAAACACAATGATGGCAACCACACAAATCAGAATTCCAGTACTAATGTAAAAGTTAGATGTAACAAATTTATTGAATAAATTTATAATATACAATACAACTGTTTTTTATATGTGATAAGTGAAAGCACATTAAAAATGGATTTGTTAAAACTGGTAATCAAAATTTATTTTCGTAATTTATTCTGCTGCAATTAACTTTAATGAATCCTATCACAAATTTTTCATTGTCTAGATGTATATAGATGATTTTGTGAGGCATTAGAATTTTCAAAAGAAATTTAGTCCTATAGCTATCTGATGCTAGCTCTTTCCCTAAGATTGTAGCACTAGAGAAGGAGCATATTCAAAGTCAATTGGCTCTTTTATTCGCTATAAGTAAAAATTTCCTTAAATGACAATTTCTTATATCCGAAGTTAACTGCATTTAAAAGCGCTTACCAAAGGCTCCCCAGCACCCTCCATATCCGTGGCATGAATCCTAGTTTGCTGCATCACACCCCCCTGCGAATTACCCATGATACACAATGCTCCGATACTCACGCACCGCTTGAAAACCCTATCTTTGGGGGGTCCTACTGCCCTGGGGAAAAATCGATTCACAACAAAACTGCAGGCCATGCATATGGCAATAGCTACTAGTACGGACCCAACAATTAAGCCCGCCTGGGCTTTCATTTCGCCATTGCTCTCGGAGTAGGCGTCAGGGTCAGGAATGAGTCCACCATTATCATCTTGGATGTAGTCCGAACACTGTGACATGGCCTCTACATACAGGGTACCGAGTTCATCAGATGCAACAATGGTGTAAGGTTCTCCCTGTAGAAATATTCAAGTCTCTTTGAAAAAATGATTAATGAAACTTTCATCGTATCAAATGATTTATTACTTATATTCTATATTTTGATTACTGCTACTATGGAATCATTTTTTCATTGGAACTAGTCTGTACAGTATTTGTGTTATTTGCATATAACTGTTTTAAGAAAGTTGAGGGCAGCAGATTTGTATCTTCAAAATGCTGACATATGAAGTTTCAAACTTTTCAAGTGCCTAATAAATATATCCTCAATTAAATAGAGTCTATTAAAGCTGATTTGGTAAAAATAAATATTTTTTAAGTACACACCTGATAAACCTCAGTTGCCGGAATCCCTGCATTTAAAAACTGCGAAGATATGTCATCATCTTTAGATATGATTTTTGCATAATTTTCAACCGTATTGCATTCTGTATCCAAGCCAATTTTGAAACTTACATCCAATTCGGGCACAGCAGGGGTGATAGTTGTTGGTACAGGGGCAGGGGTAGTTATGGGGGTCGTAGGAGATAGTGTAGTTACTGCAGTAGGAATAGAAGTAGGCATAACTGAGGGTGGAAGAGTAATTCCCTGCATGAAAATATTTTTTTGCGTATTATGCAAATACGTTTAAAGTCAATTTTATGGTGTCTATAATTCATGAAAAATTACGTACATTTTTCATAGTTTTATTTGAACCTGTTATATACTTCGGATATAATTAATTCGCTCTTAACGAATTTTTACTTGAAACGGATGAATACAAAAGTCATACTGTGCCAAGTTCAGCTTCAGACTTTCAGATGTAACGAATTTTGAGCGAAACTGGCATATCAACAGAATCAGTGGTCTTGATCAATTCGTTCTATCGGAAGTTTTTGTACCATACATTCTAGTATCAGTGTTTCATGAAAATTGAATACGTTTTCAAGGAGGAAGTTTAAAATTTTCTAGTCAGCTTAATGTTCTTGTATATGAGTATCTGTTTCTTTAGTAGCATTTCGACCTAATCATATTGTGCACCCCCTAAGAGTAAGTACACTAAGCACTGAAATAGTAAATCAGCTGCAGTGAAACAAAAGGGATTAAATATACATAATTATTTGATGTTCTGTACTTCAATAGAGGAAAATAAACTATAGATAGTCAGTCTACTAGTCAGTATAAATATGAACTAGTATACATTATATAATGAATGGCTAGTGCTATCTCTAACATTTAGTATCGAATTCGATTTCAGCTATCTGAGCTATGCAGTAAACTTTGATTATAGTGAGTTCACTAAAGAATTTCCACTTAGAGCAAAAAAACGAAAATGTCATCTTGTGTCAAATTTAGCTGCGTATCTTCGGATATAACGAATTAATTTGGTAGTCTCAACAGATTTATTTTCACTGAAGTTTACTCTATATAGGAATCCTGAAGATATCTAGCATTGAACTGTAGAAACTGAAAAGCAATCTGACAAGAAATAAACCATTTGAAATTCTAATTTGTTGACTCTCCACAGTAAAACTCAGATTTCAACTTTTACGGTTAACATATTACTTTCTAATGTCCACCTAATCTTCTTCCCTTCCATCTGTGCTATACTTTCTAGTAAACCAATGAAACTCTACAAGTCAGAATTCCTTGCAACATTCCATTTTTTGTAGTACAAAGGATAATAGCCTTCATTTTTGCTCAGCAAGTTAATTTGAAATATATTTTCGTTAGTAAAATTAGAAATGTTGCCTGAATTCATCTACACGATTCATAATATAGGGAAGTTTCTGTAGACTTCTTTCAATTAATGCATATCAAGATGAATGCAAAGGCATTGATAGTTTTCCATTCAATATGTGACTAAGATTTAAATGCATTTATTGAATATAAAACTAATACATAATGCGCGGTGAATGATATATTTTGTTATTTCATCACTATATTCACTTATAAATTTTTTCTTGTTGTCACTTACTATGATATTGTAACTATAAAACCATGGTAACTTTTTCGGTTAAGTGGCCCAACTTACTTATTATTCAGCCAAATCTGACAAAATTTTCAGATTATTAAGCAAAAAAAATATATTATGAAGCAAATATAGAGGAAACGAAACAAAAAATAGAGCAAAAAAGTCCAAAAGTGTCATAAAAAGGCAAATAAAAAATTAACCAGCAAACTTTAGGTCCCTGCTTTACTTCATCAGGAAACCAAGATATAACTGAATTAATTGGTGCAACATACCTGTAGGTATCTCCGATTAACATAAGGAGATTCTTGTTCTTTCTCTGAAATACTCTGAAAAATAACTTCGTCTGAAGTCAAATCACCATCTAGAGCCATCAAAATCACGCCGCGAAAACTTTCTTTGATTTCGTCTGTAAACTGGTCAAAAGTTGTGTTAACCAACGTAAACGTCATTTGGGCATAATAGTAAATAGTCTGAGGTGCCGGCCGCGGGGCTGGAGTAGGATCTTCTTCCATATAGGTTGAGCTTGTCAAATCACGCAACAAATCAGCAGTTTCAGCTATTCTGCGCTCCTCAAGGATGGGTAAATTTAAATTTGATACCCATGAAGATAAATTACAGTATACTACTGAAGGTAATGGTACATTTTTACATTTCTCTTGCTCTGCTGTTGTATCCTGGCTTCCTGATAACATATCAATATTTTAAAGCTCCTCATTATTATTCTAAGCCTCCAAAGGTTAATTTGATGATATTGCAAAAATTAGTGCAAAAGGTCTACACATAACTACAGTTGCTGTGACCACTATATTATATAATATCATTAATACAGAGGTTGCTAATTGCTATCTGTCCTTCGTCCAGTAAACTTCGGATAAAGCGGATTCGGTTTTAATGAATTTTCTCATTGTGCCAAGTTTAGCTTCAGATTTTAATATATGATGAATTAATTCAATGGTCATCATGGATCTATCATATCTGAAGTTTATTGCATTTAAATCATGAATATATTAACTCTGAACTATAGAACCGAAAAATGATTTGAACTATTTATTGAACTGTGAAATGATAAGGAAGAATGTATTTTATAATTCAATTCGATGATTCATTACTGCAAATGTCAATTTATAGCTATGTGGTCAGTGATACTCTGCATTTGTGTTATTTCTTTTATAAAGAAGTAAAAATGATTTTCAGAAGTTATTTGTAAATTAAAAATTGGCAGCTACAAATAGCCATCGTTAGTATCAGTTTGTAATGTAAAGATATATTTCTAATAACAAGATAGATGAGAAAATTATGTTAACCCCAAATTCATGAAAGACAAAAGCTCAAAACTGTAAAAAAGGAAGGAAATTTAACTATTTAGTAAAAATATTCACTATTATGGCACAAATCAGAAGAACTGATTAGGATATCAGAAAATACAAAATAAGGAAAGCGATATTTCATTATTCAGTAATTCGATTATTATTGAGTTTCAGATTTAAGCTATTCCAGATAACTGGACTTCTTTCTATCGCAGTTGACTTTTCCTGCAGATTCTCAACCGCTGAAAAGCATTAATTTTCGATGAAATTCGTGTTTCCTCCGAAAAAGAATAATTCCTTGTCAAAAATGAAAAAGCGAATTCTCAAGTTTCGCAGCTTCTATTTATTCGAAAGATGAATATATATATATATATATACGTGTTTTGATATTATAAATTACCTGATGAAAAGAGAGCTTGATACTGAATCTTTCCAGTTTGAAATCGCAAGCAGAAATATTTCTAGTTCATAAAGTTCATATTGTCAAAGAGATCGAAAGTTAGCAATCGCTTGCAAAGGCTACAGATTCTAGTTGTTAGAGTTAATTAATAGAAGTTTTAGTAACTTCCCCTGAAAATTAACTGTGTGAAACTTACCGATAATGCAACGCCGCAATCTTGGCCCATGGTCCAAAATTTTATCAACATCGCAGCAAACTGGAGCTTCCCAGCACGTTACCAATCGGTTCCTTAACTTGATGGGGCAGCTATCCAAATCGTAATCGTAATAGGCATCTGTCTCATCGGAGTCTGGAAAAAAAATTGCAAAGGTTCTTGTTATGATTGCGAATCTATACGAAAATCTCACTGCAATGATACATTTGAAACCAATGCCAGCAATATCCTCGCTAGATCTACAGTGATTTCATAAGTTAGAACTGGGTATTCAGTTCATACTATATTGAAGTTAGGTTATGACTTTTAAATCTAGGGAGAATTGTAAAGAGAAATTCTTCATGACTAAATCGTTTTCGTGGAGATGACATTCATTCATGCGGTCACAATTCAAACATTAAATAGCGTCTACTGGTATGCCGCACGTTTACAAAACCATCGATGATCAGCGAACGTCTGAACCAACAGGAGCGCGAAGCACACTAAAATCCACCGCATTCCATTCTCCATAAGATAGGCAGCAATATATGCATGATAATATTGTTGCGTCTGCTTAATTTTAGAGCGTAGGATTCTGATATAAAAGTTTGAAGAATCGCTTATAAAAACTAGACTCTTGTCCGATGGGCGTGCAAACTAGTACACTTGTGTGTGAGTTTGACAGCCATGAGGAGAGCATCAAAATAGCCGATATGTTTGAATAGCATAACTGGAATATTGTCAGATCATTGGGGCATAATGCGCTACGTTCTCAGAATGCCACGTAGATATTGACTATGCCCCCAATATATGCACGTAGGCGTTTAATTAGCTCGTTGTAGTTGAAAAATCAATGACATTGAAGTTAAGTTGCAATAAGTCGAGTTTTGCTACAAGTCTTACTGGTACACTGGAAGTCTTATATGACAAATTGATTTGCGGAGCCATGAAATATATATTTCCCATTATTTCCCATTAACTTCATTCTGGATAATTTCAAATAGGTTCCACTATATTTCTATACAAGCTTAGTCGTTCCTGATCTTTCTATGAAGAAGTGTGAAATTTCTAATTAGCTCATTTGCACCATGCAGAAATGAATAAAATGCCAAACGATTTTTGCATCAGTTTTGGGCATGAAGCTTAGGAATCCAATATCTTAGGCGCCAAATATTGTTTATGAAATTCCACAACTATTTCATTGAATCTTTCGCTTCAATATATATCGGTCTGATTGATAATATAAAACGCTGGAAAAATCTGTTCATTTAATTTCTGGTTGGCGTGCATAGAGCAGGTTATATCTGGTTAGGAAGGTAAAAAGATATTAATGCAGCATATATTAGAATTTTTTGTTCGGAACAAATCTACACCCTCTGGAATTCTTCTACATGCTTTATTAGAGCATGTACATATCCAATTAATGTGTGTCCTATGCTTTGGGTTTGTATCAGCTATGATGCTATACATTGCAATACAAACAGTTTATATGATACTCTGTTTTATCATTTCAAAATGAACAGATACGTAAAAAGTCGTTAAATAAGAGTTGAACCATATTCAGTCAAGGACAATATTAATAAGTTAGTGATAACATGCTCATCAATTACTAGTCACATGGCCTTTCCGATTGTTGGTTCATTTGCCTATCTACTTGAACACAAAGAAACTGTAAACTTCTCTTTACATTTCATATCTGATACTAGAAATGCAAAAAATAGATTTATTGCAAAAAGATATATGATTCAGCTAAGGCAGTTGCAAGGGTTGCAAAAAAAGTGTTTTCATTATCGTTAGAAATGATTACATATTACAATATATTTGACTTGTCTACTGGAACTGAACTGTATTGTTAGGACTACAACAATACCTTAGATCCGCATGTTCCAGAATATTCTATACTTTATGTTCTGTTTCATATA
>JAULBW010001416.1:0-27763 GCA_032358265.1 Vaucheria bursata | reverse complement strand
CTTTCGAGCTTCCTTTTTTATTTTTAAGTGCACAATAAATAGTGTCCTCATATGAATCTGTATCTTAATTGCATTTGTCGGATAAGCATCTGTGCACAATTTGATCAATGGAGCTATCTAAAAAAGGCATTTTTCCATGTTACTCAAGTTTTATTCAAGACCAGAAGCATTGCCGTACATACTGAATCTTACCGTAGGTTTATTTTATATTTTAGGTATGTTATTTTACTTGTATTCAATTTTTTCATCTTTCAGGTTCATCGATTAAGAGGTATGGATTTAGCCGTGGCCAGTGGAAGCGACAGATTTTTCAGAAAACAACAAATGCAACATAAGGTGCATTTATTTTCAGATGATATTGCTAGTCATGCTAGTCTTCTTAGTATGCGCGTTATATTGAAGTTAATTCATATACATTGTATAATACTCAATCCAGTATACTGGCCATTTCTGTATTACAAATGAATAGTGTACTAGTGTTACTGTGTAGCCAGTAACGGAATATATTTCTAGAACAATTCTATGTTGAAGCATAGTACTCTAACATTGAATATCAAGATATCGTTTCTTTAATCTTTATTTATTGTTCCATCTCTGTTTTGCTAGTTAAACTATTTTTGCTGCAGTGTTATTTTGTAAATCTTCTAACAAAAGAAAGTATTTTTTTCTCTTAGTACTCGTTTCTTAAAAGTACAATATTTTTCATTTAAATACAAAATTAACACCTATGAGATGAAGACTTTTGAAAAGAGCAATAAATTCATATTTTATTGGTAGCTTATGATTTTAGAACATGGGCATGCACGTTTGAATTATTTAAAGATAGATTTACTGAAAAAATTGCAACAGCCTCATGAACAAAGTTGGATCTATTATTAATCACATTATTTAAATTGATACGTATTATGTCAAATTGGTAAGTCTTTTTCCCATACACAATAGACCCTTTCGAAAATAGATTAATAATTAATAGAAATTTTAACAACTGTAGTTTTATTGTATTACTTTTTTATCTATAGGATGGATCTGTTCAAATTGAAGGACTTATGAATTCAGGTTTTATATATTGTAATTGTTTCAAGTATCTTTGCACAGTTTCATTGTATGTATTTGTACACGTATATTATTTTAGCTTTAACTTTTCTATACGTCGAATTTTCTATATGTTGAATTAGTTTATGTGTTTATTCAGATGAAACACTTGAAACTGCAATTGAAGGCGATGCTAGCTCCGGATGGGCTCGATCTTCTGGTATTTTTTATTCACTCTATGTTGATTTTAAATCTTTATGAAGATATTTTTTGAATGTAATGTTCTGCTGAGTAAATGAAATTCAAAGTTTGGAAATCCTTTTATACTGCTCCAATTTTGTTTAGTTTGTTATGCAAATTTGCAACCTGCCTAATATGTATACATATAAATCATAAATGCATTGAGTCTGAACTGTTGAGGGTTGACTGTGAACTGATAAAAAAAGGATTTATATTTAGTTCAAATTTGACAGCTTGCCGCTATTAATGGCAATCCTTCTCTCTATAGTTAGATTTGCTCTTTTCGATGCCAGCCATCTTGATTTTGCAAAGTTTTTGGACCAACAAACTAATATTTATAACAGGGCAACCAATTTTCAACGGATTCTTTACTTGTGTCCGGTATTTGAATACTTTTGAGCTTTTTGGCGTTTGCGTTAATAACGAAAAAATTGAAAATTAATATTTTTTTATAATTTTTATTTAGGAGATCCATCAAGCTCATCAAAATGGACCATAGAAGAACTTATTTCGAAATTTGAAATCAAGTAAGCCTTTGGAAGTAATTACTAGATTGATTTTATGCATACAATGTAAATAATGGCAGTGACGCATACATACATACGTCCTCGCTATTCCTACATGTATTTTATATTCGAGAAAATCTTTTTTAATACATTCAAATATTGATTTCTTGCATTTGTATTAAAGTATCCTGTAAAATGCCAATTTTCGAAGCTCACATTATTAAATCACAAAAACTTCAGAATTAGAAATGTATATTTAGATATATATGCATTGTATATGTATAGTTGAAGTTGAAGTTGAAGTTGAAATTGTATAAATAGAATTTCTATATATATATCCCTGCATGTTCAAAGGCCTTTCTTGATAAATGCAGCCCATCTGGTCCTGGCTTACATGAGGTGTTTTTTTTCCAGCGTTTTATAAATTAAGAGCAGCTTAAAAAATTGATGCTGAATACTGAGTTTAATTGCAATTCATAGGGAGAAGCTTTATCATAATTTTTGAGTGAAAAGGCCTAATTTGGCAATACTGCTCCATTGGATCGAATATATTGTGTCAATAAGTCTAATATAAATATATATCAATGTGTACGTTTTTTATGTAAGTTCATGCAGTGTAGGGCTGCACGAAGGAAATGTCAATACTCTAAGCCACATTGAAATGGTGCAACTTGTTAAAGACAGGTATTATTTTTTTCAAAAATAGTTTTTTTGCCTAATGAAACCTGTTTTTTATTTTTTAACATCAATCACTTTCCATGATTTCAAAATATTTGATGGGAATCATTTTAAAGGAAAACATTTATACCTCTATTTAAAGTGCATTATCCTGCTTGGCTATATTAATTCTGAAATGACTTAATGCAGCTTAAATCTGGTAAATTTTCAGAAGGCATAGTAGCAGTTTCTGCGCAATGTAAAAAAATGAACTACAATTTGAAAAGGCTTATTCAATTGATATTTATATTTTCAGTATAAATTTTTTTATGAATTCTTTACTCTAAATTTAATTGAGTTCTACTGGAACAATCTTTTTTTAATTCTTAATAAATTTTTTAAACGGGATATTCAATTAATGTATTTGAATCTTTTATTCTAGAACAAGAGAATTATCAAAAGCAGTGGTTGATGGTCGATTGAAGATGCTTCCGCAGAAGCAGCTATTTCAAGTTGGCGTTGATAACGAAGTATGTCTAAAAATCATATCTACACATCTTTAAATAACTCTTTTATCTAGCATAAATATATTAGTTTAAATAAATTATTTTTATTTTGAACGATAACTTTAAAGTGGAAAAGTATACATAAAGCCAAGATAATTTTTTTATTGAATAATTGACCCCACAGAATTACTATTGATCCAAATCAGACTCTATTTTCAGGTAAGATAAAAAAAATCAAAATAATGCATATGAATCAATCAACCAACTTACTGACTTTTAGGACTTTATTTTTAAAAGACAAAAAAAATAATGTTAAACATAAATTTTTCATTATGTATAGGTTCGAATTGCATTAGTTATGACTCTTAAGCCGGTTGGGGGAGCTGAGGAACTCCAAAGAGAAAGAACGGTATGTATGTAGTATCATGAAATTTCATTATCTATTACCATATCACAGTGTGGATGATGTTTTAACTAGTGTATAGATATTTATTTATTGTATGATATATCTCTTGCTTTTTGATTCTTAGATTGAGCATATGGTTCATTTGAGGTTATTGAATGTGAACTCGAGCCATCTTCCTCATGGATTAAGAAGGTTCAAAAGACTATGAATAACTGATTTTATAAAATATCGTATATCGGAGTTTATATGTAAATATATATTGATAGAAAGTATAAATTTGTTGCATTTGCTAGTATTAGAAATAAAAATTATTATGGGATTTAAGGCTTAAAAACTGTATACAATGAATGAAATCTCATGTACATTTGTTAGTCCAATAATTATTGCAAATGTTGTTTCTTGAATTCAATTGATTTTGATAGTTTATAATTAACGGAGCATGCACAAAACGAGCTCAGGTATATTTTGAGATAGAGCTCATGTCATATGTATTGGTGGAAAAGCTTTCATATGCTTTTAAGGCAATCTTTTACTTTGAAAATCTATTTGTATTTAAGTATATTTTCTTATAAAGGCTTTACTTTATCATGTGGATTTTAACGAAAAATATACCAATTTTTTAAATACTTTTTAGTTTAAACGCGGCATCCTTAAGAAAGGAAGGAGTGCGACGTATGCATCAAGAACTACGAATCAGGTAGTATTACATTAATCTATAATAAGTCACATATTATTATTGATATATATACATTTAGCTCAAATTTATTTTGACTTTATGAAGTATAGTAATAAATGCGTTTTTCTATTTCTCAGATTTTCGACATTGCAAAAAATCAGCTTCTAGATTGTAGCAATAATAAAAAATGTAGATTAATTATTTAGACTAAAGGAAAAAATATTTTATTTATGCATCAATTTTTTATGTCAGTAGGTAATACCAATAATTTCTTGGGTTTAAAATTTAGCGTTTTTTTCAAATTTAGAATTTTATAGTTACATGCAATTTAAAATTGGTTTAAAACAAATATACTATAGTCTAAATTACTTTTTTTATCAAAACAACTTATACTTTGAATATATGTGATTTCTTTTGTTATTAAATCATGTCACTTATTTTCATATTGGTTTTAAATTTTTTTATCATTTAGCAGTTCTAAAGCTTGAATCAACTTTCATATATGAACATCTACCTGTAGTAGAAAGCCCATGGTATTTTCTTGTTCAATTGTACTTACATATATATATATATATTATTTGAAGTGACTTTAACATTTTTATATATTTTTCATTTGTTACATTTTTAGGTGCCTTCTAGTTCGAGCTAAAGCATGCAGAAGCGAGGTATAATTTTTTCATTTTTCTGTATGAAAAGTTTGCCAAGAGATTCTCATATTTCATTTTTGAATTGATTGTTCCCATTTTTTCAAATTAAAATTTTTTGTACATTTCAATGAGAATTTAAGAAAATTGCTGTGTATTTGCGGTAAATTTTAAAGAATTTTATCTAGTCTTACAAAAAAGATCATTTTTTATATGCATTAATTTTGTTTTTTTAAATTGAAAAATGTATCATATCGGTCTTTTTATAATTTGGTTGTCTGAATATGTGTGATTCCTCTTGAAAAGAAGTATTATTCGGTGGCTGCTGGGATTATTTAATAAATACGTCTCACTTAAATAATTAGACTTAGAAGAATAATTCTTTTTTCTCGATACTGCTGGCTCGTAGCCTATTCTGTATCTATATTAAGTACATTGACTAATAGCTCTGCAAGTCCCCTGACTATTTGATTCAACCAATATAAATATTAAAATCTGGTATATTTTAACATTGTATGTATGCAAATTATCGACAGATGGCAATAGCTCAGAAGAATATAAATTTTGGTCGAGTCGCAGTAGGCGAACGTGCAAGTAAAACTGTAGCTATATCGAATAGATCGCCAGTTCCTTTGCTCTATAGGTACGTATTCGCTATGATATAAGTGTTTGAATTGAATCTTTGTTTCATACATAAAAATAGCTCAATATACAGTGCTTGTGGCCAAGTATTAACTTTATTATTCTAACCATGTTTTTCTCAATTTATATTACCCTTTTGCTATAACTTTCGGTTCAACTTTTTGGTGACAAATATTAATTTATTACAAACATTCTCGCTTCAAGTTTTTTAGCAATAGTGAAGAATTCCTAACGAATTGATGGGGTATGACAATTTTTTACTAAAATAACCTTAAATATTGAAAAAGCACAAAATTGTTTACTACTTTTTGAGGAGGAAATTTTATAAAAAATGAATCTGAGATAAACGTTCATAAACTTTAAGAATCGCTTGAAGTTGGAGTTGAAAAGATTGCTGTATACTGTGCATATTTAAAATCTGAGAATTTTTTTAGCTGAACATAGGCTTCTTTACAATTTAGTGCTATTTCAGTATTTCGTGGTATTTTTGTGCAATTATGTATTTATTTAGCTGTTCAACATGATCGGTAAAAGGCATTTTCAGAAATCTTCAAATCACTCATCTTCAACTAATTTTATAAAATTATTTAAACGTCTTTCTTACTTTTTTGTTTACAGCATAAGAAAAAGTGGCTCAATATCGAGTGGTTTTCTCTGCATTCCACAGGTACTTGCAAACTGATAAATGATTTGTAGCTGTACCTTAGCTGCGATTGCAACTCCCCTCTTTCACATCAGCGAAAACACAAATTTATTTTACCATATTTATCCTATACGTACTAATTTTTAAATTTCATTTATATTTAGCAAAGAAAATTGAGCTTTTAATATTTTAAAGAAGTTACTTTCTAGTTATATAGCTATTTAAAATGATGAAGACCATCATTGTGTGAACCCTAGTGTACTAGCCACTTTTTCAGAATACAGTGCAAAAATGTAATTTTATCTAAATGTTCAAGTTGAAGTTCAAATGCTCACTTCAGCCGATTGTACACCCTTCTGACTTTTCTTATCTTCTTTCTATAATCCACTGTACGTATGACTCATTTGAACTTCAAGATTTCTCTTTCTAAGTAATATTTAAAATTTCCCTATTCATTATTTAGTTCAGCACACAAAATATAATGAAATGGCTGCAACTGTGATTCTTTAATGAATAAGATAGATTTAATCCTTCTTTTCAACTCATTTTTCTATTTGATGTCCATTTTAAAGATTTAACGTTTTAAAGTGTGCAACCATTGCAATTAGAATAATACTTATTAAAACCGTGTTAATATGAAGTGGATTTTTTTGGCAGAGTATTTTTGATACTGTCGGAATTCACTCTTTCTATATAATACTGAAGGAAGAGATAATTTTTCAAATTTCTGTATGTATCAAATGGTAGCAATTCATATACAAAAATATATGTTGATATGTATTTTTTCAGCATCCATTAGGTAATCCATATTCATTTTTATTCTTTTTAGGGTCGAAAAGGAGTTATTCCTGCACATCGCTCCACTGAAATTGAATTTGTATTCCGTCCAAGGTGAATTTCTCGATGAATATATATATTTAAATTTCTAAGCTCATTCGTATTTATCTTGAAAAAATGCGCAAAACTTAACTATTTAATGCATATATACAATTTATAATTAGAGGATACTGAATAAGCTCCAAATTTTATCGTTAGATTTAGGATATTAAATTTTCTGGATGTAATGAATTAACTCGGTAATCCTGGCAGATATGTTGGATCTGAAGTTTATTTTTATTGCACAAGAATGAGTTGAATTCAGCAAACATGCTCTCTTTAGACAGTTATCTATTTATACTTTGTTACGCATATGTGCTCAAATAATAATTAAACCAGCACAGTACTATATGGATGTCACGTATAAGCCTTGCATTGATAAGAATCTGTTTGATACTGAATTCTAGGTCAACATAAAGAACAAGTTTAGCCTTATCTCCTGCATATGACATGATGGTTAACTACTCTATAGATTGTTCACATTTTTATAATTTTAGTGATTTCCCATATTTTCATGTTTTTTTTAACCTTATCTCATATGCAGAATATAATAGTTAAAAGACTGTAAAAAATAATAATCATGATTTCTCATATATTTTTATGTTTTTTAGTTTGGCTGGAACGTTCGTGGAGACGCTATCAATGGATAACGTCCATGATGATACAAATACGCAAGTAATTACGATTAAAGCTAAAGTTTATAAACCAGAAACTTTCGAACTGATATCTCCTCCTAGTGAGATTTCATTTGGACCATCGTTAGTTGGAGAAGCATCCAAAAGTGTTGTTAAGGTATGTTTGTTATACTGTTACATGCGTTACGAGATAGAGAGCCAGTAGAGAAGATAGGAAAGGACATGAGGATACTATAGATTGAAGTATGCAATTATACTTCAATGTAGAATTATTCTAGAAACATATTGTAAAACTGTATGCTCAATTGATGGATAGTGCACTGGATCTCTCTCATTGATTACCTTCTCTGTTGAAGAATATAAACTTACTTTTTACTTTGCAAGCCATATCTCAGTTTGTTTAGTAGATGCTGCAAGTATTATTTTACTGCAATCACAATCAGTAAAATCAATACTGGTCATGCATAAAGATGTATAGCTCTTTATAACCAATTTTATATTTTTGTTGATTTTTAGGTAACCATGAGGAATACTACCTCTCGGAAGAGACAGTTTGTGGTAGAAGGCGATGTGGTCCATCAATCAGCAGGTCCTAAATTTCCACATTAATTATTCATTTTCTTATCAATTATATCCCACTATTTTAGCTGCCAGGTTGGGTTATAAGTGAATGCAGTACAAACTCACACGATAGAAAGATTTGGTTAATATTAACTACGGATGTTGGCATCCAAATTTAAAGTGGAAAGTCAACAAATTTGAAATTCAAATAATTTACTATTGGCAGCTCGCAAGTCTACATACAGTTTGGCTTGAACTCTTCAATGTTCTATATATTCATGATTTGCATATAATGCATAATTATTGAATATCTGACATTTGTGGATGTAAAGATATAATTACATTATTTTCAGTAAAAGGTCATACTATTTAAATAAATTTTCATGAAGTGTACATTAAATTTGGAATGAAATTATGACTTGATTTAGAGTCATAATTCTACATGTTAGGTAGTCCACTGTATAGTGTCTCTACTTTCCCCCTCTACCAAATAAAACAACATTTTGTAATCGAAACTCACGATTTTTGAAAATGTCAAAAAGTCAATCAAAGAGTTAGAATGAAACAATATGAATTGAGTAGAACAACACTTTAAATATAGCAATATGCTTTTTATTTAAAGAATTTATACTTGGTCGTCATGTTATTCCAGTGGTAATATTGAAGTCTAATTGTTCAAAATATCCGAGGATATATAGTTTCGTAAGTCTGCATTTTGAAAAGCTACAAGTGGTCTTGTCACTTGGTCTGATCCAGATGTTGGTCCAATTGATGCGAATGCAACAACATGGTATTCTTATTGAACATAAAACACATTTTGTTCTTATTAAATAAACTACCATGTTTCTATATTTGGGGGAAGACTGTAGTCAGATCAGTTTGAAAAGTTGGTGGGATGTACTCAATCTTAACTAAAGACTATTATAATTTTCATAGTGTTTATATATATATATATATGTTGTTTTCATAAAATATAACGTATTATGTTGTATAGTTTAAATTTTTCTATTTCCGATAGGTTTTTCAACGTTGGCACATCGAAGAGTTTTAGTGGCTCAAGAAGAGTTGACACACGAACCTGATGAAGGTATGAAAAATTAGTTATACAAATGGACATTGATAGTGACTATAGATATCACTTGGGGCGCCGAATCTATTATATAGCAGCAGATGCGATTGCATGAATGAAACTTCCTTTCTCGTTTTTTTATTTACTGGCTAAAATTTTAACTCTATACTCGTGCACTACTTTAAATTTTAATGTTTGATATTTTTTTCCTTTTGCAGTTTCTACGAGTGGACTGAATCAACCTGTAAGTAGTTCATTCTTTACTTGACGATACGTATATACATATGTATACTTACAAAGATGTATACATATCATCATTACCGTGCATATACATTCAAAATTTTGCATTAAAAATATACTATAATTTAAAACATTTATCTATATATATATTATTGACTAGTTTTCTCGGAATAAATGAATAAAAGTACTCGTAGTACTATCAATGCGTAATATATGATTCGTAGAAAACTGGATTTGAATTGATATGTGCAGTAATTTTCTTTGGTAGGATATCAACATTTTTTCAGGGTCAGTTGTTCTTCCCACTGATATACCTGATTCAAGTCCCACAGGTAATATATGCCAAATTTTTAAACTAAATTTAATCGGCATAAAATCCAATTCAAAATTATATTTGAGTTATTGATGATTTTGCACTGTTTAGACTATATTCGATTATATGAGTTTATGTAATTTCTATGATTGTCCTATTTGAACTGCCATAATGAACTGTGCGAATTACAGTTTTCAAGTTCAGGTCTGTGATGCATTGTATCTGTTTCTAAGTTTTTGCTGCGATCTATGGCATTTTTTGTTTTGCTTGTTTTTTCATGTTCTCAGAATTATAAATTTGTAATTATTTTTCAGCTACAAGGAAAGGTTTCTTTTCTCCACAGTACCGTTTTTCTCTTGAAACCCGTCCTGGCACTAACATAAGGTACTTAATTCTACAATCGATATGAAAATACGAATATAAATATGTCATGCGTTGCATTTTCAAAATATAATTGAATAAAAAGATGGTTAAATAAATTTAACATTTTTGTTACAATATACATTTGCATGTTCAATAATTTTTCTGCTATTCATGTACACATATCGTTCGGAATTTTATTGTTTCTCGGCTATATTATAGTCTTATCGTTTGTTTTTGCTTTTCATAGTGCTGAAGAACGCGTAGATTTAGAGGTACGTATATCACATTTTACTGGAAAATTTTAGATTTTTAATGATAATAATCTTATAGCTTTAAAATCATTACATTGTACAAGGGCAAAGTTAATTTACACTTTCAAATATTTTTTATTATAAGTAATTTGAAAAGTTTTTGATTAATATAACCTTTGTACCTGATTTGATAAGTAGCCATTCTATGGGCTTTTTTCAAGGATAACATGGTCGTAATACGATTAAATCCGACTATATCCATATATTCTATGGAAATTCTCACTGTATTCCGAGCCACCAAATTTAGCTTTTTGATGCACTTAAAGTTACCGATCTATCCATAGATCGGTAACTTATTTTCAACACTTCTACTTTCATTTAATTTTTGTCTTTTCTCTGAAACTTATACATTAAAAAAATTTGAACACAATGATGTGTTTTTATGCCTAATTTCGTTTGAAGAAAAATTATTTTTATTCAAGTTGACATGGATAATATAGTGCTGTTATGCTTATATTCGATTATATCTGCTTATATGTCATGGCAAACTGGATGAATTAGAGCCATCAGTTTGATTTATTCTAGTTCCAATGTTCGAGTTGCTCTCGTCCATTCATTACTTACTTCTTGTGAGGAATATAACTTTTCTTTCTTATGATGTGTGCACTTGCACACATCATGATAGTAATAATAATTACTCTTTAAGTACATTGAATGCCATTTTCACCATCCAAAATCATCTAAAAATTACAATTTTTTGAGAGATTTACGCTATGATAATACATATCTTCAATGTATATTTATTTATGCATAAAATCTATTTTTCAAATATTTTAGGAAAAACTCGAGCAATACTGTTTCAAACTCAGAATTGCTGAACGTAAAGGGCGAGATCAGAAAGCAAGCAAACTTATGGCAAAGGTTATATATATAATTTTAATTCATTCATTAGGCAATGCCATTTTTTTTAAATGAAAGGTTTTTGGCTTAGATTTACTAATAAGAAGCATTTCAACCGGGATGCAAAGTTTATATTTTTACTTGACTTGTCACTAATAGTAACTAACTTTTAACCATACGCGGTATTTATTTTTTTTGGGGACAGTCAAGGCCAACTAAGGAATATTTTGAGGCTTTAAATATGTTACTATTCTTTTTCTATGTATTCGAAACTGCATATGTAACATGTAGTTAATTTTAGTTTTTATATAAAATACTAGTATTGAGATACCAAGCTGATATCACTTTTGGATATGAACCGTTTTTTATTCAGCAAAGATTTTCTAAAAATTCTTTACAAAGCTCTAATTATTTTCACTTGAAGGAGCTAGTGGAAATCACAGGTACCGTGTTGTATTAGGTAACGGTTGCATCCAAACCAGCATAGTTTTAAAATGAATTGAGATTCTTAAATTTATGAAAATTTTTTTTTCCATAGAAAAATTAAACTTAAATTCTGTTTTTTTGCTATTCGGATGCTATAATTCGTTTTGTGAATCTGCAGTGATCTGTTTCATATTGTGACCGAATTATATTTACTTCAAAAGCAAAATTATCTATAAAACAATGTATTTTGACGATTTTCCAGATAATATCTTAGTCCTATTTTTACAGCTTGCGTACATGTAGGATTCATGTGATTCTAGTTCAAGTAAAAAATAAACTATTTGAAACTTTTTTGTTACAATCTAGATTGGTAAAATAAAGCAGATTTTGGATGGAACAAGCGAGGATAATTTAGCTTTGGATGGAGATATAAGGTCAGTTTTAAATTTTTTGAATAACATTTTATTTTACTGAATTTATAATTTACCTATAGTAATGCAGCCTAGTATTATATGCAATCTAGTATACTAGCCATTAATTGATTTTTGAATAATTTTTATGACATTTTTCTGTATTGCAATTGTGTACTTGAATTTTAGTTTCTATATCACCAAATATTCCAAATGCAATGAATATAGAGTATTGTAAGAAACTTTTTTTAATGTAAATGATTTATTGATCTATTCTTTGATAGTATGAGTGATAGTGAAAGTGATAGTGATATATCTGAGCTATCAACAAGCCTTCGTCATCACGGCAAGGACCTGAACATCAATAAGCACAATGGACTCATATTTAGCCTTAACGCGGAAACAACGATGACTGTCATTATTTCGGTACGAATTTGTATCTTTGCCGATTTAAATATTCATACATTTTGCTTATTTTGAGTTTTTCCCATAATATTTTTGTAAATTAGGTTACATTTGCTTCTGGTACAAGCTTTCAAGATTGGGAGGGTAAAAAAGTTTTCAAAGGTATTTTTTGTAATATTTTGAATACATTTTACTGAATGTCATTTTCAGAATTAAAAATTTCATGATTTTTTGAGCTATGCCTTGATTTTAAATATTTAATACCATTTAGTTTTAGCGTTATTACACCCAACATATCACCCAATCTCGTAAAACAAGCATTCTTGAGGCTGAGTTTATATTTTGAAAATATTACAAATTTGAACGGATCTGTCTGATTCATTCTTTTGCATATTGATTCAAGCGTTTACCTGTTTAATATTCTGCATAAACTATTTATGTGATCGAGTTTTTTCAATTCAGGCCCTATTCGGGACACCATTAAACTTCACTTTGTAGAATTAATCTATCTATGTATTTTTTAATAGGAGTCATCCGTATTTATGAGAGTCGTAATGAAGATGTCATCAAAGAGGTAACTCTACATAACTGTTTATTGTACCCTAATAATATTGAATTTGGTGGATTGTAATCTCGAGAATAAAACTCTCATCTTTATTGACATTATATTAATTACATTTCATGTAAAAAATTAAAGTAAACTTCAAATATGATGAATCTTTCGGGACCACCTAAGTAATTCGTTTCTACTAGATCTTTTTCCCTAGAGCTATTCGTATTTTAATCTGCTATCCTTTTTCTAGAGGAGCTTTGTTGACACATTTGTAACAAATCCAAAAATGGTTGAAATCAATTGTGTCTGCTTAGTAATTGATTGCGATATGTTGACACCGAACTTTGACAAAATTTGCAAATAGAATTATAATTCCTTTTAAATTTCAATCCTTTTTTCACTATATTTTGTAAATTACTTATATTAAATTACAATATTCTTTTACCTTTAATATTACTATCTAGCTTTTCTCCTTTCTACCTCTTCACTCTGCAATAAACTTCGAACATAACAAATTTGGATTTAGTAAATTTTAATTGCTAAAAATTAATGAAAAGCCTTATTGTGCCCTTGTTCAGCATCAGATTTTTGGATGTAACTAATTTAGGAAAGAATGAATTAAATTTGTAGGCCTGACTAATTCGTACTATTCAAAGTTCCCTGGATTATTTTCTCTAGCACAAATTTCAATAATATTTATATTATGCAATTTTTTATGAATAGCTAAAACTTGTTAAAAAATAATTCTTTTTCGTAGAAAAGTTTAAGTCGTTTTATTTTTTTTAGTTTATTTGATATGGTAATTTTTATTAATGTGATATTTTTTCATGTAGCTACCCTGTACGGCAGATGTATTTTGCAATCATGCTGCCTATCTAGCTGCTCTATCGCCATTGACACCATGTTCGCCAAAGAAGACCATCTTCGAAAATGTGATTAATGCAGGTAAAATTCGAATAGAGCACATTTCTTTTTGTTTGATCTGAGTTGATTATGATAAATCCAAAATATGCACGTTTTGCCGATGCACTACCACTATAAAGGCAGTTCAATTTTCTTATTGTGATTCAAGTCAAATTAAATGAAAACAGATCAAGTCAAATTATTTGCTTTTCAAATTAAAAAAAATTTTTTCTATTGGTTTATGCATGAAGAATAAATCAGATTTTCAGTTTTGACTATGGTTAAACTATCTCTCTCGTGAATTTTTTGAGCAAATTCTAAAGGTCACAGTGACCTTTCATATAGTATATGAGGCCTAATTAGCGTTGAATATGGAACATTGTGTTGAAATGTACGTACTGTTCATCAAAATTTTTCATATTCAAGTACTAAAATACTGTAATTTATGGCTTAATTTCAAGATAAGGACAAATTACTTATATCATAATAATGAATATTTAACCTAGTTAGTTGGTATTTGTAAATCCACTAGTCAAATTTGAAAATCATTTTTTCATAATATCATTTGCGCTTTTCATATTCCTGATTCAATATAGCTATATAATTATATTATTTGAGTTTTAAAAAAGCATAGCTGCTTGTTGAATTTATGTTTTTTTAGATATCGGAGGTACTTTAGCAGTTGATTCAGATGACTTCCGAAGTCCTTCAAGCTCCTGGATTCCATTCTTTGGAGGATCACCCATTTCAATTTTATCGCCTTCATCTACTCAAGGTTTACAGTAGAGCAACATAGAAAATTACTCGAATTTTTCCAAGCTATGAACATTACAACAAGCGCATAAATTGTGATTTTCATTGAAAATTCATTTTTGTACATATATATATTACTGATATTTTATATAAGAATCATACATGATAAATAAATCTTGGTGTAATTTTTTTCTATAAATCTTAGAGGCAATTTTCGAGTTGTGATAATTATAAAAAAATTTCAATCGGGCTGACTTCAATTTAAGAACTTCACAAAAAAACGAATAATTATTTTTTTGTTTAAATTGAGTTCTTTAGTAAAAAAGTATGCGGATACATACAAATACAAAAGTTAACAAGTTCAAGTCCAGTTAAAAAAAATAGTGCATAATCATTAATATTCATGTAAAGAAGAAATTATTGAATGCAACATCAATTTAAATTTACGTATTGTTCAATGTATGTAATTCTAGCTAAATAAAAATTTATTTAATTCACTTTTTTGTATAGGATTTTCATCTTCACCACTGAGATCGTCCTCTAACCCTGCATCTTTAGCTGCATCGCCAACGCGATCGGAGCAGTTTTGCAATAGGCTGACTCCCGAAGTCGGCACCTGTTTTATTGATGATTCTCGGCAACGACCCTTTTTTGTAACTGTTTCACAAGTGAGAATTTTTTTATGAAATCCCAAAATTTTTGTATCGCAACCCTATTCTGGCTGGATCTTTTTTGTGATTTTTTTGCTAGCTAGACAAATTCAGCATGCATGGGATTTATATGTAGATTGAAACTGTAAAAATCAATACATTAAAATGAATTTGAAAATTTTACACTTGAAATTGTTGAAATGCACCACTTTATAGAAAGTTGAACCTTGAGACCTTCTAGGAATTGAAAATTTTTTATTATTTCATCCGAATTCATGTGTTATCTCTTTAATAA
Organism: Vaucheria bursata; assembly: GCA_032358265.1. NCBI lineage: Eukaryota > Xanthophyceae > Vaucheriales > Vaucheriaceae > Vaucheria > Vaucheria bursata. The sequence goes on along the minus strand of JAULBW010001416.1, from coordinate 12,208 downwards.
ATCCCAATTTGTTTGATGAAGCATCATATGGACATTTTTTTTCGCTTTTTTACAATATTGCGATTCTCTTACATCCTGTCTTTCTAAATGTTGTTCTAATTGTACATGACTGGTTGTATACATATAATTTTGAACATATTGATGTGCATGCTTGTCTGGATGTATATTTTCATTGAAATATTTTATTTGCTTATGAAGTCATCATCTTTGGGAGTGGAACTTGGAGATAGTGGCGATATCATTAGCGAGGTAATTTTTGTTCTCATACTTTTCGTTAAATTTCATTGGTTTTTTTATTCTCTGATATATATCATAAGTATCTCTTTTTTATTGCAATACTACGATGATATTTCAAGGAAATCATACAATTATATATATATATATTAAAGTATCCATAATCAGCAGATTCAGTATCATTTATTAATACGCATAGGTTGAAATTATTGATTCAGAAATAAATTTGCGTATGTTGGATACGTGCATAATGCTTGATTTTTTATAGTTAGTACAATACATTATTCTGTATGTATTCCAATTTATGCATGTGTCACTATTTGGGTATCCATCAGTATATTGCTTATGTATCTCTACGTATGTTTACAATTTGAACTTTTTTGTATATATGTATATTTTTATAGGTGTCGATGCGTAATATATTAGTTGTATGCATGTAATATTTGTATCTGCATGTAGTTTAGCTAGTTTCACATATATATTTATAAAGATATACGTATCTATCAGTATTTAGATATTTCTCGTTGTATTTTTGACAATGTAATTGTGTTCAGTTTTTGCAGTATTCGTGTTTCTTATAATAAAAGTGTTATCCCAATGTAATTGTCTATCTGTATACGTTACGCTGTGTTTTAGCATTGATCGATATGTTTTCTCATATTAGTATGTACTGTGATTTTTGAATATATGTTTTTTACATTATTTAGCTAGTGTTGCAAGGAAAATTGGTCCCCAGAGAATCTCCAAAAGAAGGCATTAAGCTGTCTGCTTCTGAATCATCTCGAGCAACGTTTTCGATCCATTCGTCTATGGACACTGATATACGGTAATGCATGCAATAGTCCTGTTTAAGTAGCTAATCTTAATGATAAATATGGTAGAATCTTTGCTAGCAGTAGGAAAGGATATTTTTCATATATATACTATATATTGTTAAATTTAGTTAATTTTGAAATTTTTCAAAGTCTTTTTGTGCACTCTCTTTTTTCAATGACACGTTTACATATATATAATTCATTATTTTTGTTTGTTAGCGTGAAGGTGAGTTGGAGCGGTGTTGCTGGTATGGGTATAACTTCATTGGACGATGCAATCCGAGGGTCATTTCTGCCTAGTTCGACAGCTTCTTCGCCAAGATCCTTATCTTCTGGACAGCAAGGTGCAAATATAATTATATAAAGATACTACCAGTTATGGCTAGGTATATTTATTCATAATTATACAAATTCGATACTAAAGCATGCAATCCAGTCTATTTGCCACTATTTGAATATGCAATCACAGAAATGTTTCTAGAATAATTCTATGTTGAAGCGCACTTATATACTTGAATCTACAATATAACAAAGTCTTTTCTCTTTTTGCTCTTGCAGGAAATTCATATAAGAAAAGCATTCTAAATTATTTATTCTAAGCTGCGCACAATTTTTTATTCGAATTTTTTTCTCTGAATAAATAAATTTTGTAGTTTTTTCATTACTGTAATTCTTCAACTTCTTTGAAATTGTGAATTTCAATGCACTTCAAATAATTTCATATTCTGTTAATTGTACTTGCCTGCCTAAATTTGACTTTATTCGAATCTGATCTGCGATTTTTCATCATGAAATTTCTATCCACAGATTCAAAGCAGTCATTGGTTCAAAAGCTGGGCGTACAAAATTTGCTCCAATTTAGGTATTTTTGCATAATTCTCCTACTTTAAAATATTACTTATTTAAAAAAAATGTGAAATATATATTTTTAGAATTGTTGCATACCAATAATATTGATATGCATATGCATATCAAAATTATTAAATTTGGGTTTTAATCCATATGAATATAAATTAAACTCTAGGGGTCTATTCTATGCTAGTATTTTTTAATGATGATTCATATGAACTGAACTATTATGATTTCCTATAGTAATTCTAAATCATTAGTCGTTTTTTGGGTAGTTTACATGTGTTATTGCTGTTATTCGTGTCATTTATAATCGATTTTAATCACAAAACCTAAAATAGTTCAAGTTCTTTTTACCTCTATGAACATTCGTAAGGTCATAAGTTACATATGTACTTGTACTTTGCACTTTTTTAGTTTAAGGTAGTAAATATTTTTGCTGCAAACTTGAGAAATTTACTTATATAAATCACAAATTTATTTTTTTCGTTTATTTTACAGAATTGGAAGCAAAGAGTCGGTAGGGACATCTAATTTCACCCATATTCTGGTAAGAAATTAAAAAATGAATTTATTAAAGCACTTATGTATTGTATATAAGTGAAGTTTTAAATTTGCAATTTTTCCATATTTTCCTTTTTTCTATTGTTAGTAATTAATGAATATTTTTACATGCAGAATATAAACTATGGACATATCTGAATTTTTATCACTTCAAGTGTGGATGGTTAACTTTCAATTTTTGCTATATGTATTTCTTTAATCGATTTTTCGTTTATTGGTTACATTTTACAAAATTTATTAAATTTAAAGGTAGCGTTAAAGATTAACACAGTGGAAGTATGCAACTTGTCGTTTTTATGATTTTGTTGAGATTTATTTTTGTTCTAGAACAGCATCACTCTTTTTTAATTGGTGGAGTATGACTTTTACTTTGAGATAGTAAAGCTAATATGACATTTATAAGTATATATCGAAATAGAGATATTGCATTTATTGGTTTTAACCGCTGCATGCTTTTCATGAAAAATATTATTTTATCTTTTAAGGTTGTTGCAGTTCCTGCTGGAAGTAGCTTGGATATATGTATGCGTATGGCTCCTCAGGTACTTATATATTTATCCACTTGAATATATATGTATATATAGCTAATATGTTTACTTTTTAAATTTCATTCGTTTACATGTAGGCTGCATCTGCAGTCACAGGAATTGAGGTGAAGGAAGGAGGCGAACGATTTGGAGGAATTCTTGTACAGGTATGCTGAAATATCCATTTCTGTATGCATGTATAAAAAATCATCATATTCTGCTTTGCCTTTTTGATTTTATGTATTTATTGATATTGTATTACTATTGACCCAATTCTTCAAAATTACAGTATTTATATATCTGTGTGAATCACACAATTGTACTCTAAACTTCGAGTACGATGTATCTTTCAGGACGATCTAATTAGTTTGTTTTTATCCGGAATTCATTATATTTGAAAATATAAAGCTCAATTAGGCGCATTGTGACATTTTCGTTAAAAACGAATTCATTGTATCCGAAGTTTTGCTGTACTTTGAATCTGTTTACTACTCGTATTTGTAGGCTATGGATCTTCAACGGTATACAGATCCATTGATTTCTTCAAGAAGGTAATCATACTTTTTGAACCTAGATTTTTTTCATTCTACTATTAAATATATGTACCATCTCTTTAAATCATATATATATGTATATATTTATACTTGTATAATTTTGAAATTTGTACACTTTGTTTACATACATGTATGAACAATTAAAAGAATATTACTTAAATCTTGAAAATTTTTCTATTTAATTTATTTGTGCATTTCATCTTTGTATTAAATTATAAGTAGTCTTTGCATTAAATTTTTTTTGCATTTTCATAGGTATAATTTATGCATATATTTTGTAATGTTTTTTGTAAAATTTATATTAATTATGATATTTTTCAGTACTGCTGGACAAAGTACATCACCTCGTGCGGCAGCAAGCTTATCAGGTAGGTCAAAAGCTAATAAAGAAATACTCTTAAATGGTGCTATCAGTAAACTTTGGTTCATCGATTATTTGGGAGTATCGAATCCATTTGTCGTAAATAAAATTCTTCATATCTGAAAATATGGAGCTGAACTTAGATATGATATGAATTAATTTTTCATTGCAAGTAAAAATTTGTTAGACCTGATATTTTTTTACCCGAAATTTACTGCATCAACATTTTTCAATTGATGAATATATGTCGTACATTTTAATGCGTATTGCAGGAACATTTAGGGTGGCAGTGCCAGTAGTTTTAGAACCTACACCTATGCCCCTCCTACAAGCACAGGTATGTAATTTTAATAAATGTGTACATATGACCTTACTAAGTACTCATAATTTTTTAATTTTTAGAGAAGAGTTGATCTTGGTTCACTGAATCTCGAAAGTGTCACGGAGGCATCATTTGTTATTCAAAATATTTGTGAAAAACTGGAGGTACGAGCACTGAACATACATGCTGATGCATGCATATATAATCATATATGTCTCATTACCAATAGAAGGATTTATTTTAAATTACTACAGAAAAACGATCTTGCACTTTGATTCATGAATGATATTGTCGTTCGATATTTTTAGCTCAAAAATATGTTGATATCTGCATATACTTAAAGTAGTTTTTAGGATACATAGACATATAATTAAAAATCTTTTTTTATGAATATTATTTGTTTTTCTTTTTGTCTCTTAGGCTGAACCAGTAAAGTATGTAGCTATGCTAGTGACCAAGACCGTTGGAAACATATTGACTCTAATTGAACATCAGACAGGGTCTTTACCCCCTAAAGGCTCGCAAGAAATTAAGCTTTGCTTAAAAGCAACGGTTGTGGGAAGGTGGATGCACGATATTGTCATTCGAAATTTGGCCAACAAAAATGACCAGGTTACAAAAATATAGACAGAGACAAAATATGGACAACTTTTTATTTGAAATGTACATTTGTACGGATGCAAATCAAATGATTTGAGTCGATTTGCTAAAATTTTTTATTGATTTAAATATATTTGACTTGATGAGTACAAAATTGATACAATTTTGTAAATCTACTCTTTTTTATCAATATGAATTATAGCTCGTAATAATCATTACACTTTTCTAGTATATTCTTGTTATTTGTACCCGATGTTATCCGTATTGAATTGTATTCGATCTGTCGAAAAAATTAAAAATTAGTGTAAATCATGATAAATCTTGCAAATTTTGAGCTCTTGTTTTGCATAAGGCAATCATGACATAAATTCAATAGTAATTTTATACTTTTGAAGTAAACATCTATGCAAGAATATTACAATATTAATAAAATACATATATATTTCACAGAATGAAGCAGAAATACTAATATATATATATATATATACAAATAAATGTATGAATTGCAGAACATACTTTTTTTCAGGTGACAGTGACAGTAATGGCCACTGTAAAGCCAGCAATGTACTTACATTTTTCAGATTTAGATCCTGCAGCTCTAGGAAAACTTCAGGTATATTATATATAAACTTCATTAATGTGCGTGTGAAATTAAAATCTATTATGTATAGATTTTTTGTTTAGCATATTATTCCAAGAGTAATGAATCATTTGAACCTCAGAGTTTTTCATTGTCAATTGTATTAATTTGTCTATTAGCTACGTTATTTGATAACATTTTAGACGTTACAAGTATAATGGAATGAATAAAGTAACTTGTTATGATTAAAATTTAACGGATGAAAGTAGTAACAATTTGGTATTCATATTCCAACAGAGGTGTCATAAAAATTTGCATGCATATATTTCATTATATTTTCTACCCTGGGCCCTATAGGGGGGGGGGGCTGATTGGACCCTACGTTTTGATTGAATATGTCGGTTTGAATTCATCAAAATTCTGAGCTATATGTTAGTTCTTAAGGTCATAAGATTTTTAATGTTTTCTTTGGATTTATCATATCATTTTTGGAATTTTTCAATATGACAGGAAATTCAAATTGGAAATATTTACTTGTCTCCTCTTGAACCTTCAAAGACTTCTGAAGAACGAGGTATTATATATACATATATATATATGTGTTTTTTTGTGAATTTTTTAGTGTTTTTTGTATACGGCAATATTAACATTTGGATGTAACAAATCTCTCTAGGCCACAGAATAATACAATACATCCAAAATTTTTTACATTAAAAAAATATTGTATAAAATATTTTTTGCTTAACTGGCATGCTATGACTTTTTACATTTATTTTATATAAATGAAAATTTATGAGAAGTGAATTTATTGTATAATCCAAAGTTTACTGGCTATATGCATTTTTTTCTTCATTTTTTATAGGACCTACAGCTGTTGATTCCATGCATCCTCTACGTGTTCGTAATGTCAGCAGTCAGCACTTATATCTCACTGCAATTCCAAACCTCAGAAAACAGGTTAGATTCTTCATATTTTCAAAATTTAGATTTTAGACTGTAGCTTTGTCAGAGTTGGCTTTAGTTTAAAATATTCTATTACAGTCTACTTGATAAATCACAAAAAATAATCTTGAAAAAGCAAGTTCATCCATCAATCAAAATGGATGTCAACGATAATATTATTTTCATAATAATTTTTTATCTTTTACTCTTTGTTTTTTACTTCATTTTTGTATATTTCTTGAGCAGTTTAATACTTTATTTTGTCTTTTGGATGAACAAAAATAATTTTCCTTTCTTTTAACCTCCCTTTGAAAAATTTACTAGTATTTCAAATTTTGTAACATGTCTGCAAATTGAATTCGTATCAAATGTTTTAGAGCAGAGACATATCAAACTTCTATATATGAGCTGACCAATCAAAATAAATTTTAGAAAATTTTATTTATCTTTGCATATGTTAGCTGATATCGAATACATTTGATTTACTGAATCAACAGTCAAACTGTTTGTTTAACTCTTTTTGTCTATGAAGCACATACTTCTTAAAATTTTGGAATTCAAGTCAACTGAATAACTCCACTCGACTTAACTCTAAGAAATATGGTGATTTCATTGAATATTTAGCAATGAATGAATTGACTTTGTTTTAAGCATGGCTTGTTAAAACAACTTAAGTCGAATGTTTTTTAAGTGGCACTATTTCTCTTGTATTTCTAAGTAAATGTACATTGCCAAACTAATAACTTTTCAATAAGCCTTAAGATGAACTCGAAAAGTACTAAATATTTTTATGCCATCCAATTTTTCAGTTAAAATGGTAGCAAAAAAAGTCTCGAATAACTCAGGATGACTCACTCCAAATTATTTAAACTTTCTAAATTGCATTGGTATAGCTTTTAATCCAATTACGATATATATCTAGTAGAATTGAATGATATGTCGAATACAAATATTGTGCTAAGTAATTTGATTATTTTACTTCTGTTCATTTTTTTGTAGTGCTTCATATACAGCTACAGCACTTCAACTGGTGAACTCACTCAGGTATACATATTCGTATATATATGCATATATGTGTGATTATATTTTAATCCACCAGCGCCAATATTGATTAGAAATTTATTCTAGCTTTAATTGTTCTCTTTTTCACAATTTTTATTTATACGTGTAGTATTAATTTTTATCATTGGACCTAATTGTTCTTTTAAGAATTCAGGTATTACCAGGAATGTCTAGTTGTATACGTTTACAATGATGCACACTGCCACAGTATACAATCCAGTATGCAAGAATTACTATAACTAGGTGTTTAAGAATAAGTTTCTGAACAATTTTCAAGTTGAAGTATTATCTTGTAGTCCAATCTTTAACAAGGTAATCTAAGCCTGTTAATAAGTCATATACAGATAAAAAGGTACACATTCTTAAAATTTGGTTTTTTCATCTACTTTTGTGCATATGTCGAGAAGTAGATACATAAAGTTTTTATAAAATTTTCATGTAGGTGGTCGATTTATTTTTTCCAGCACATGCTGATCTCGTTCTGTACATCGATTTAAAACCTGTTCTTTCGCATGACGCATATGTCAGTGGAGATGTTCGAGAAGTTGTTGGTGGTAAGTTTTTGTGTACTTCAATTAGTATCAGTAAAAAATGCATGCATCTATATATATGTGGATACATATTTTGTATACATAGCACATTCTCTGTGTGTTCACTATCGATGCATATATTAATATCTTTTTTTAAGTTTTAAAGAACAGCTTTGAATACAGTTCTCTATGGCAGTTCAATTTGCATAAATCATGTGCATTACAGTTTATAATTAAAAAGGGTATAAAATTTTTGTAAGCCAGCTAAAAAAAATTGTTAAATTTAATGTGTTTTTGAGACTTAAAATTTTACTAGTCTTATTTTTATGCATTTCAGCTTAGTTATTCATATTTGCACGCATATAAAATTGCCATATATGATTTTTATATATTATTCGTAGATTCTCATATCCACGTATATATGTGCGTTTTACAGGTATAAGGTTTATGGGGTATAACAAGTGCCTTGAAGATAAATTAAACGATAATGTATGTCGATTTGTGTGCATACGCTTTATGCTTATTTTTAGATTGTAGAATTTTTATGTATATCCTTTACAATTTTATTTAAAGTTTACCTAATGTTATATGATCAATGCATTAAACTAATGAAGCAAAATAAGCATCCTTTTTGAGTGAGTTATTTCAAAATTTTCACTGATGATAACTATTTCTATGGAAAGTCCAGTTCGACTATCCTTTTTTAAAAGCTTTATAATTCTTTTCTCGTCGGAAATGCTGAAAAAATTACATCCGTTTGTAATAATATTCTTTGATGTACATATAAATGTACATCTAAAATTTAAAGAATATTGAAATTACTAAAAAATTAATTACCATGATTTAGAGTTAAACGATGAAATTATTTTGAAATTATTCCTTTTTTAACATTGAAAAATCAGGTAAGGCAGTTTTTTAATATATAAATTTAATTTCTTTTTAGGCAGATACAAAGACTTCTGCGGCAGCTTTATCCTCACCGATAGAGCAGGAACCAAGCACCATGACACGAGTTGAGGCTGACACTGTAAGTTTGTAGTAAAAATCAATAACATATCAATTCGTTATATTTCCATTTTTTTTAGTATATAGATGTTGAAGTCTTTTCAATGATTATTCTGATATTCCTTTTTAATAAAGATGAAATTTCATGCTATTTTTATATATTTTTCTGGCATATCAAATTTGAAAATACTTTTGTATAATTAACATCAATATGTTCTGTTTGAAGTTTTTCTTTTTTTGATGAATAAATATAAATTATTCTGAGTTTTGCCTTTTTACAATAGTAAACTAAAAGTCATAAGTTGTGTTATCAACTTTGGAAAATGCTCTTTAGAATTGTACCAAAGTGTTCGAGTTGAAATATGACTTTTGATGACTGAATAAAAAGTTACATACTTTGAATATTCAGGCACCTCTTGAACAAACTGCAGAGAAACTCTTTGAGTTGACAGTAAAATTTGTTGGGATGGCTGGTGTTAGCATTTTGAAGATAAATTCCAAGAACAGGTACAATTTTGGCCCAAACATTCAAATATGATTTCTTACATAATACCAGAAAAATAATAATAATATTTTTATGAAAAAATGCCCTTTAAAATAAATATTACTAGTTGTCATAATTAGCTCAATTACGCTTGATGATGAGTTCATGACATATCCGTTTGATTTTAATTATATAAAAGTGCAGCATTACAATTCTATGAGATAAGTAGATGAAAAACTTCCAGTTGAATCACAGTAATGTATTATTTGAATAACTCAAAATTATTGTTCCAAATACAGTTAGTTCACTACTGCAGTAAATGTATAAAATTTGTATAAATAGATATAGTCGAACATAATGTTGAAATAATAACTTATTCATAGTATGTATATATATATATACTAATTTTAGTTTTTATGATTTTTTCTAGTGAGATCGCATTGTTTCATTCAGTTCACGAAGATGATCTATGTGCGGCGTATGGACGATTTCAACTCGAAAATGGAAGTAAAGTACTACCAATTGATTATAGATTTACTGCACAGGTATATGAATAGATATATACTTTTGCACAATTTTTCGTTTTAATTTCACATGTACTATCATGAACAGTAAGATTCTTTGGATGTAAGGAATTTGCGTTTAACGAGTAAAAAATCACTCAAGTTTTGCCAAGTTTGTAATGAGTAATTTTTGGTTGCTCGGACAGGTTCATTACTTTCGAAGTTGGCATTTTTTATATAAATGTGTTACATATTATTTTTGATTATTAAGTACTTAAATTTATTCATATTTACATGCATATACATATTTGATTTTGAATATCTATTCAAATGCAAAATGTTTTATAAAGCGGTAATGAACGAGTTGTACGTATCTTTTAATATAAACAAATATAACTTTTTTAATTTTACAGCAATGCTTCCCCGAAGAAAAAGATTCTGTAGTAACCAAGGTACGTGCATATTATAGAGCTTAAGAAGAAGAAGAATACCTTTAACAGAAAGTTCCAATCGATCAAGTGCATACATAGTTAGTTCAATTCATTCTTCAATAATAACATGTAGTATTTTTGGTCCATGAGGATATGCACTTTTGGATTTGTACGTATACATTTATTCGTTATTTTATTTTGACGCATGCAAACATTTCGATGTAAACTTTCATACACGTACGCATATGATGGCTATACTTATCATGATACCTCTTCAATGCTTTGAAAATTGCATTATTCATTTGTTCCATGGAAACAGTTTTTAGCATCAATGAAGCCGAAAACAGCTGAAATAATAATATTCGAAAAACCTCATGGAACGGTTCCTCCAAATTCAAAGGTGAATCATTTTTTCTATTATTTTTCTAATACTATATGTACGTATGAATGTATATATTAAAATACAGCTAATCTTATAGAAGTATGATAGTATTTCATATTTTATTCTTGTATTGTATGCAATGTCATTCTGTACTTTTCTTTTTTTCATGTTTGTTGGGCCACTATCAAATCATCATACCATATACATGTATAACTAATAGAGTATACGTATAAAATATCCTATTCATTTAATTATATTTAATGTAAGATTTTGAAGAATTTATTCTCTTACTTTTTTATTGATTTTTGTTACGATTATTAAATACTATTATTTTGCATTTAAATTTTTATGTGACATACATATTTTTTATACTACAGGTCACCATTGAATTCGCTCTTCTTACAAAAGAATTTTTTGGTTTGTTTGACAGTCAGATAAAGGTAAATGTTCATCATGCTCAAAATCAAATAGTTTATATATAAATTTAATGTTTATGTTTACTACTACATATAATAATGAATGGAAGTCATACATAATTTTGAATGTTTCGATTTTTCTGAATTTGTATGAATAGATTTGAATTCCTATGTAAAATAACACTGCTATTTCTTTTGAAAAGGTTGAAAACTGCAGCATTCCAAGCGAAAAGTTGCCCATGCTACGTGTTTCTGTAAAGGCATTGGTGACACATCGAAAAGTTATTGCGAGTTTCAATACTAAAGGTTTTTCCATATATACATGTATCTGAAGTTTAATTCATAATGTCAATTACTTGCTAAAATGTGCTTGCTTAATGTTGGAGCGATTTTTCTTAATTTTTTGTTTAACGAAAAAAATTTAACTTTTTAATATCCATGAAATTCATCTGGTTTCCCATGCATGAACATAGAAAAGCATGGTGTAAATATGCATACTTAGAACTGCATTTTTCACAGATAGCAAAGAAGATTTTGAAGGTGCCAATAAGAATGAACAGGTAAATAGCATACCTATGCGTATCTAAAAATTATTTTTGAGGAAATTTTCAGAATCTTTTATTTCGTACATTTATTACGTTCCGTTGAAATTAGTTTGTTTTGAGGAGTCAATTTTTTTTATGATCATTTAAATATAAATGATATATTTATTGTTTGATATTTAGTCAATACTAATTTTTTAATATTATAAATGTAAATACACTGGTTATGATTTCTAGTATCTTTTAAATTATATAAAATATTCATGTAAATGTACTTGCTTTTCTAATTTTTGATTTCACTTTTATTTTATTATAGGTTTCTAGTGCCTATTCGGGCCTTACTGAGGACCAATCCGGTTCTATACCAATTCCAACTATTGATACTCTTGTTTTTACTGAGCCGATCCCAATTGCAATAAGCTCTTTTGAGGTAATTGTATTTCATATAAAATATATTTGTTTTTTATGTAGACTTATTTTTATAGTTCAAGGGCAATGTTTAATC
>JAULBW010001405.1:0-27808 GCA_032358265.1 Vaucheria bursata | reverse complement strand
CTTCAACAAAGCATCAGGAGAAACGTACCGCAGCTACAAAATAGAATTAACTCCCTTAGGGGTTAATTCCTGACAGTATGTAACAGTTTGCAGCAATATGTTTTTTCTGGATTTTAATCTTAAACTATTTTTGGGGAGTAAAATGGCTTTGCTGATGTTCACTGCTAACTAGCACAATACATCTATAGATTGTTTGCTGCTACATTAACATTTTTTTTATGCAGTATGAGTATGTAGTGCTGAATTGCAATACCATAATGCATAAATTGGTACTTCATTAGCATTAAGCATTGCCTTTATTTTTGCCTGACACCAATTAGACAATTTACTAGTGCAGTACTCTTGGACATCTTGCACACCAACTTTTTTCCTGCTAAAGCTTTTCTAATGGCTTTTGCCTAAGCTGGATAGGAATTCTGTGATGTTAAAAATAATATTCCTGTTCCAAACAAAATCGGAATCTCAAGATCATCATTTTTCACCTTTCAATACTTGGTTAGAGATATCATCCATCACATTTAATTGTTGCCCATACTGTAAGTACTTGAAATTATAATCATCAGAAGATCTCATGTATTCTATGACACACACTATTACTTTTTGAAATACAGTATTGATATGCACTTCAAACTTAATTAAGGATATTATCTTCCCAAAGAAAAAATGTCTCAGTATTTTGGCCAAACTTTTGCTAATTTTTCCATCTACAATGCATGCTTTGCATGAGTTCTTCAAAATTAACTCTTCATCTAATGCTCTGAATTTTAGTACCAGAAGGTATTTTCCTTTCATTTTCCTCCAAAGTCTTGCTCTGAAGACCAGTAGACCCCTGTCACAGTGTTACAGATACCTGAAACAATAGCAACCAGGCACTTACTTTCAAGTGATGCTGGAAAAATTGGTGGACCATTTTGTAGTGTCTGACTTTGACCTACTGGGATATACGTCTCAAGAGGAAAGTTGGCACATTTTCTATTTTTTACATTTCTGAGTCTTAAGTCATTTAAGTCTTATAAGTTAAATGTACTTTAGCCATCAATCATTGTATGAAAGTGGCAAGTTTTTGCTGATGTTCAATTTTTTTAACTGAGAAAGTTTGCTCCAATTTTTTTAACTGAGAAAGTTTGCTCCAATTTTTTCAAGTAAAAAAGTTTGCTACAATTTTTTTCTTTGCCAAATCAAATCCTATCAAAGCTACATGTTTGTAAAACTTTTTTGCAATTTCATAAAGTGTTAAAGCTATCAGGGTAACATACTTTGCTTAGAATCAAAATGAAGAATTTAAAATATTTTGGCCATGTACAGTCTGAACTTGGTAGTTGCATAACTACCTTTGACTGTTCCACTATTTCACAAATATTACTTTTAAGTCAATACTATCTGGTTGTAAATAACAATACTTACATACCTAACTTTGTACACAAACATTCACTGAAATTTCTGTTTCTCCAATAGATTGTTGTTTGAGTGAACACCATATATGTGCTGCATCTGGTACATTACTACAAAAAAAATCCAAGTGGGAATCATGCACTTCCTGTCTACTTGCTAAAAGTTCTTCTGAAGGTTAGAAAAAAAAATCAAAATAGCATGAACTATGTATCGTTCTAAATTTCTTATAGTAAAGTTCTTAAAAGCTATGTAAGTATCTTTAGTAGCGCAATTCAAAATATGACCAGCATACAACCCATTAAATCTCTGGAGAGACAAAAATCAGAGTTTTTAGTACTTAATCAGAAAAGTCCCTAAGATATTTTTCACCTTTGCTTTTGAGTGTTCCCCAACTAACTGCAGCTAAAAATGATTAATGTATTAACTTTTGCTCAGTTTTTGAAATAATATGTCTTGCCTTAAGAGTCTCAAGGATTAACTAATTGACCGAACAACAAGCTGTAATATTGGCATGTATGATTCCCTTTTCACAAGCCAGAATTTTAGGCAAAATACGATTATCAGTACAGAAGAAATTTGATTTCATTTTAATAGTGTGTTTTCTATTCTTAGTTTTAAGTGCTGCAGATTTATCTGTTCTTATTTAGACTAGCTGATTTGATGTTGAGTCTTTGCTTAAATGGTCAGCTTTCTGTATAAACAAAGTTAAGCAGGCTTCACTGATGAAAATATCTACTTTTCTAGACAGAAATATGCTAATTATTTGCAGCAGTTTGAGATTTTGTGACCTTCAATTTGCTGTTAGATGCATTAATAGGGTATTTACCAGATGTGTTGAATATTGATTATAGTTTTAACTATACTTTATGATAATAAAAAAAATGTATTTAAAGCCTTATGCATAATATTCAAGTTGTCTTTATTCACAGTTATTGCAGCAGTTATCTAAAAGAAAAGAAATTGAAAATATTTATGGGTGCTGTTACTTTGAAATATTCAGCATACGCAACATTTTCAAATTTATGTGCTCCTTTTTTCAAGCAGTGCTGCATTTTTTGAAGCAAGTCATTGAATATCATTGCAAATTATAACATAAACAGAAAGTCTTTTATGGCAGTAAAACTCTTGAAAAATAGTTAATGGTTCATGTCAACTACATACCTAAAAAGGCAGCAAGGTACAAGGGACAGCCTGAGCAGACTAAAAATGGTATTTGCCTGAGGAGGCTACAATTTAGGCCTAAATTGGTGAGCAAGGTCTAAAAAAGAAAGTTGATGACAGTAGAGGCAAATGTGAGGAACCAACAATGGTGATAATACTCAATAGCAAATAGGTGGAGCAAAATAGAAACTGATGCTCTACAAACGGTGATAAAGTCTCAATTGGGTATAAAAGATAGTTTCACAGAGTGCAAAATAGCTACATAGAGTGTGCTAGAGGACTTGATGGAGTGTGAAAATACTCTATAGAATGCACATGGAGACTTGGCAGAGCGGGAAAGTGCTCTATGAAGTATGCAAAGGAACTGGATGAAGTGCAATATGGTTCAAAGGAGTGTGATAACAGTTTCCAAAGTGCTAGAATTGACAACAAAATATACAAGTGATGTGAGAAAAGAGAACCCTGTTAGTGATGTAGACAGCATTGATAAACTTCTGAGCAAAACTCTTAGATTACAGCATGCTGATAACCTGAAGACACAAAAAAACAAAAGACAAGAATATGCCGCAGTAATTGTATCATTTAACAAAATAATTAATCTTATTGAAGAAGGACACAACAAATTGACCAAAGGATCAACAGCTGCCTAAAGTAGCATAAAATACTTTGGACAGGTACAGCATCACTTACAACTGCATCAACATTTTTAGACACAACTTGATAGTGAGAACAGAATAAGTTCAATTGCATCATAACATTTATTTGACTTCTGTTTTGTGTTTCTTTTACTTCTCTTTGCTGAACTGTTTCTAAAAATATACTTGCACTTATTGCATAAATATGAATTTCATCTCAGTTTAAAATCACTTAAAATTTTTTGGAGTGAGGTAGCAGCAGGCAAAAATAAGAAACGTATGATGTGTTATGTGTGCTGTTCAGCTAAAATGTAGAGTCATTTCCCAATGTTGCATCAACATGGGCAATTTGAAATTTATATGTAAAAATATCTCATGTTGACCTGATATGCCATCAGAACTTTTAAGTTGATGCCATGTTGTAAGTTGACTTAAAAATCTTCAGTTCCATTTTTATTCAGCTAGTGACATACCTCAATATATAATTTTTCATTATGAAACAAACTATATGCAGCAGTAAAATGCAGTACTTTAATTTGCATCCCTTTTTATAGTAGCAAAATGTACAGACACTGTTCACTTCAATAAGGGTCAATATTTTTGCGATATGATGTACCGTGAAAGCTACTGCAGGTCTAATCTACAATATTCTTCTCTCCCAATGGAACAAATATGAACTTGTCATTGGGTTAAGTTTCAAAATTATATTATCAATTACTGTTATTTTGAGTAACGTATCTACAGTGTATAAGCCACAACTAATTGAGATATATATGCTATTTACTACCACATTTATTTTCTTATCTTGCATATTTGTCTAAATTTAAAGCTATTACTATAAAAAGCTCTTATGAAATTCAAAGCCAAAAGATTGTGGTAGAAAATTAAAAAGATTTGGCTTGATGAAATAGTCTGCAAGTGTTCTCTTGACCCAATTTTTGAGTTTTTGAGAGGCAATTTGAATTTGTTATTCTTTTCAATCTACAAATACATGTGATATTTAATTTTATTTTTCCAATTTCTGCAAAGATTTTCTAATTGAGGCTAAAACTTTTAAGGTCAATAAATATTGTTTATAGTTTCTTCTTTTTGGCACATAATTGGACAGGATTTTACAGTATTCAGAGAATGCGCTGAGTTAATTCAAATCAGTTGTCAAGTTTTATTTTCAATGGTTATCTCAATTTGAATGTTGAAAGCTTGTTTTTCTATAGACAACTATGTTGTCTTCATATTCTTTTTAGATTGATGTGCACATCGATATGCCTTAGAGAGTTTAGAATCAAAAGTAAGAGATTGATAAAGGTACAATACAATTTGATTACTACGTGCTCACTTATTGCTCTTTTTGTTAGATCCAAATTGCACTGTTGGCACATTTTCTTTAATTTTTCTATTTTTGAGCAATTCTAAGTCAGTATACCATTGCTGGTTTTTCCATCAAAATAGGAGTTAATTACTAATTTCATATAAATTTGAACTTGAGATAATTTTTTGAAACAGTCAATGCTACATTTAGAAAAATCTAGATCTGTATTTCTCTCTGTTGGTTGCATGGTTTGATATCTGCTTTAAGGTTTCCCTAATTTATTTTATTTCATCCTTCATCTTACTCTCTTCAAAACAACATACTCTAAGCAAGCTCAACTCATAAATTATAGCTGAAAGGAGATGATAGCTCTATGCTCACTTGTGCATCCAATCAATACTATCAGCTGCTTCTTAAAGTATTATTTCTAGATGCCAATTGAAGGTTTGTCATATTTTTGCATAGATTCAACTGCATTATTTATATTCATTGTTAGCATTCTATTGAAAATAGAAATGTATTATTGCTAAATGCATGATTATTATGACTTGCAAGGAAAAGGAAAAAGTTTATGGAGCAAGAGAAGATAGGTCAAAGAAAGTTGACTAAACAATGGATATGGACCAACAGCAATAATAAAAAGAAACAAGTGAAAAGAAGCGTAGCAAGTATATATTGACTTATTTTTATTAATGAACAAAAACACAAGTGTGAAACGTAAGAGAGTTATTTATGACTAGTTTGGATTCGATGCATTTTGATTGGTTAGTTTGTGGAACGTTAAAAGTAAGAATAGAACACAAACTCTCATTGGTTGATTTGTAGAGCATGATTGAACAATATAAAACTACATATAGTGTAGAACGTGCAGATCTAAAGAATAACTGCAGTCCTAACAATCATGTGTCATGTTTTGTTTTTTCCTGGCATCCTTCAAAAGTGTCTTGTGAAAACTTTGTTCCAAATATTCTGGAATTCAGGTAGCTATCCAGTTTTTGTTTCTTTTGTGGAGAAGAGGCCGATTGTCCCATTTAGGGAAAAGATGGACAAATACTGAGCATTGTTCCCTAACTGATTTTGCTTATAGATGTAGGTCTACAGTATAAATAATTTCAAATATTGGAGTAAACTGTACATGCTGCCCTAGTTTCGGCTAGAAAACATTTCAGCTATATACTAAGTCTCAAGATTATGATACTTTACTAAATATTCAATTACCTAACTGTTTCTTTGGAGATTATTTTATGCTTGTATTTGTGGTAGAGCCTTTGCTCTTTACCTAAATGGCAAAGGAATCAATATCCTTTATAGGTCCACAAGAGAAATTTTCATATGTAACACAGGTGGATATACCAGCTCCGGTTCTAGAATACAAACAAAAAAGGCCTTTTAAATTGTAAATCCACAGCATTAGCAATACGCCATACGATTATATATTGGCTCATATTGATGCTGACTAGTTGGCTATACATATATTGCATAGTAGCCTTTGTTGAAAATTGTTCTTAGATTCTACTGTTCTAGAACATTTTCAAGAAGTTGATTTCAATTATATTAATGGGGTACAGGAACATGGCCATCAACGTAGAAATTTCGTGTTGCCGAGGGCAGTTGGACTCTAATATTATCCATATCAGGAGTGACTAAAACTTGACACCCTAATCTTGAAGTTGCAGTTAGGCCAAATGCCTGATCTAACATATCGTCTTCGTCTTCAGAAGGCTCTGGCAATGAACTATATACGTTTTCCTCTAAAATAACGTGACAAGTACTACACGCGCAAACACCTTCGCACGCCCCTTCAAGTTCAATTCCATACCTTTTTTTACCAAAATTTGAAATAAAGCATATTTCAAAATAATTTTTAAAATTAGCAATCAATGAAAAAATAGTTGGCATTCTCAATTCTTCAATGGACTTTTAAATGTAGTATGAAAATTAACGAGTAGCAAGTCATCCTAAATTGTTCTAATAATGCATCTCATCAATTTATTAAAAATAAACAATAATATTATCATTTGAAAGTTGTCTCTATGTATAAAAGACTTGCTTGAATGAGCTTCTTTTTGCATTATGAACATTGATAAGTATCGTAAACTTTTATATATAACAAATTAGCTTATAAAATTTCAGCGTGTGCAATAAAGGCATATTATATTTTGTGCCAAGTTAGCTTTAGATTACCGGATTTAACAAATTTCGGATTTAATTTATTAGTTTGATGATCCTGACAGGTTCATCATACCTGCAGTTTACTGCATTAGTAGCAATTACATATTTTTCATAATAATTTTGAATTAAATAGTAATATTGAAATGAGACTTACTTATGAGCAACTCTCATCAAATTCATTCCCACTGGAGCATCAGTTGTTACAGCATCTCCATGTTTATTGATCCAGTGAACTTTAACCCTGAAAAATTTTATTTTTTAAACCAAAAGAAAGAAAGTAAATAAGTAATAAAAATAGTTAAAACCTTTTCTATAGCAGTTAAACTTAGAAATTTGATTTGTAACTAAAAAAATATGGCATAAAAATAAATTGAAATTTAAAAAATTAAACACTATAAAATTTCAACATTTGGATTTGGAAAGTTTGATTGGATCAATTAGAAATTGTTTGTATTGTGATTAGCTTCACGTTACTTGCAAATTTTAGAAGTTAATTTTATTTTATAACTGAAGTAACAAATATTGTTTTACAATGTTTATCAGCAGATATGAAAACGCTGTCACAGGATTTAATCAACCGTTTGATAATATTATCAAACACATAGAAGTAAACATACTGTGCATATGAACGGTGCGTCCAAAATGCTACTTATTCGTGATAAAAATTATTATAATCATTTAAAAAACAAATGAGTTTTCACGATGCCAAATAGTGCAATTATTTTTAATTTATTTCTGTTCAATTTTTACTTAAATATAAATTCAACTGTTCAAATCGTTCAATGTTTTAATGAAACACATTGAACGTCATGTACTTTAATGAAGTAAGAATCATCGGGAGTCGATTAGTTACGTCATACTCTCTGCTTTTTACTATGTGACTAACCGAGGTGCATTTTCATCGACGGATTCCTGACCATGCCAAGTAGCTCTTGTGCAGGAGATTCGGCGCCTTGCAATTATGCTAGGCAAGAATTTTGTAGCTAATGAATTTCGTTGTATGATATGGTTCGACGTGACGGTGTCCGCTGCAGTTTTTCTCGAAGCATTAAGAAATAAGTTCTGCACTTGATAATGAATTAGATGATTGCGTGCTTGTATCATTCCGTTCCAATCTTTTAAATCTATTCGAATCTACAGCCCTTAAAGAATGACCGTCATCAGCCCTACCCGGAATATGGTTGCACGCGAAATTATTGACTTTGTTAAATGTGGTTCAAAATTTTGTAAATAAAACGATTTGACAAAAAAATGACCATGTGAAAAATTTAAGACAAAAAAATGACCATGTGAAAAATTTAAGATTCATGACGAGTAATCAAAATGCTTACATGATAAATTATGGATATTATAAACTAACTTTTTTACCATTTTCCTTTGGTATGTTCTGTTAGAATGAGCAATATTGGCTTACTTACTAGTGTTGGTATGCTACCCCAACGAGTCACCAGTGCCCTAGACGAATAATCTGCTTCGCTTGGATCGAGGTTGACCTCAAGTGGCATTGACTCATTTTTACATTTGCAGCTATAAATTGAGATATCTTGCCGAGCCATAACTGGCTTGGTAATCGAGACAAGTTGAATTTGGAAAGTTTCTTATACTATTCTTACAGCTTTTACTTGTTACATAGCTTAAGGTTGTTGCAATGTTTTGATTATCCACAAGTAATGTTGCTACTCCTTCATTTGTTTGCTGTTTGTATACAAAAGGTATTTCTAATAATTGTATCTATTATTTTCTAGCAATTCATTTTGAAATCCTTCATATTCAGTGCACATACGGTTTTTTGTATTGTAAAAAGCAAGTTATTTTTGTTTATTTGTAGAGTAACCAATTATTCCTTCAAATTTTTAAATTAAAACATTGATTTAATTCGTACATGTAGCTACTCTACTTTTATTAGATCTAACATTGTCTATCTTGAATTATGCACAATACTTCATGCAGACTAATGCTTTATCAAAAGAAATGAAAGCAGTCAAATATAGTAGTAGTATTTACTACACTGATTTTTTAAATAAATAGTTGCACACTTTAGAGGCCACTAATTCTATTGCCCTAATTTCGTTCATACTATCTTATTCTGACATCATTATGTCACTAATTTAGATTGAAACGAAAAGTATTAAAATTTGGAATGATAATTCTCTTGCAACTAAAAAAGCTTGAAAAAATATTGTTGGATAGCTGAAGACTTGCACTGCAAAATACCATCACATTATTTACCTTAAGATACTTCAATGATGAACCTCAGAGTTTTGTGGGCAAATGTAGAGCATCTGGCGTTTGTGTGTAGTACTCAACTAATGATATTATTAGTCTCATTGGATAGGGAAATGGTTGACAGCTTCAAAAACTAAACTGTCTGCAGATATTTGATAGTTTCATTTGACTTCATAGGTTGGGATTTCACCAATGTATGCCTTACATGAAATGGGTCATGCACGACTTAGTGTTATGGTTACAGATACAGCTTGAACTGAATTGGATACTTCTATTTTGAGTCAATACAATTCAAATGAAGTGCACAGTAGTTATTGCAGTTTTTAACATGATGCAGTGAATCAGGAATTTTTCACAATCACAAATTTAAAGAATAAATGGTTTTTCATGAAGATAAAAAGTAATTATTCTTTTAAAAAACCAATTCCTGAAAGAATTTTGTATCAGTTACTACTACTTGCAGCTTTGATTTATCCTTTAGAGTATGCTAAAGCTAAAATTTGTACAAATCGATTCAAAAGCATTAAATTCTATGAAATTTGCTACAAATCTATTCAAACACATTTGAATTGTACATGTATTTGTTTATAAGAACAATTAAAAGTTTAAACCGCGATAAGCCCTAAATGAAAAGATATAGGATTCAACACCATGAGATGATCCGTTATGTCATTTTATACTCGCAAAGTAGTTACTAAAAGAATTTGATGAATTGAAATTTTTATATTAACCCACGGACTTATTTAGTAGCATTATTGAACAATTGCTGGTTTTTGATTTTAACCATTTCATTGAATATGCAGTAGGATATTAGGTACTAGCGATATAAGGTGTATCCATCTAAAACAAGTTTTTCAGAAATTATTCTTGGTGAAAATAAAACTATTTAAAAATAACTAAACCATAGCATTAGGCCTTTCTATGCAACTTTTTGATAGATACACGTGATAAATTCAGTAGTACCAGATTTTTAAAATCGCCAAGTTTTACTGGCTAGAATTTTTACGCATATAATGTACACGTCTTTAAGGTGTTTTTTGGAATATTTAGCTGCCAGCAAATTGTGATCTTTCGTTTCTTACATTTACTTTGGAAAAATGGTCAAGCTGTTGAGTGGGGAGCATATTTGACCTGTTTGGAATATTTATTTTCAAAATCGAATATTCTGGGTCTCATTTTAACACTAATATTTGACATATTATCAATGAAAGAGTTTCAAGTAAATTACTAAATTATCATCGTAGAATAGTATCATATTCTTAACAAATATTGTGGAGAGCTCATGTTTTTGCACTGATAAAAGAAATAGGAAATGATAGATAAAAAAGAATAGTAATATTTATAAACAACGTACCTTGGCAGAAATAAATTTCAAGTAGTGGTGGAGCCATTTCCAAGCGATCGTAGCAAGCAGCACAAGCATTGATTGAATGTAAAGAGTATATGAATAGAAGCCGACAAGAAATGATTTATGTACAAATTTACTGATGCTGTTTGAATTTTAAAAAATTGACTATAACAAGTGCTCCAGTTGTATATAGTTATTTTCGCTATAAATTCATTTTCTTGGTTTTCTGAACATCCAAGCATCTTGTTCTATAGACTTTGCTATAATGGTAAGATCATTCATAATCTCTTTTACCAAATCTTGTGGCATTTGTGGAGCCAAACTTTCCTCTCGGCTTTTGTTTTTTGCGATTCGTGCCCATAAGTCCATGTTCTCGATATCATTTAACTCGCTCTCTCGATTCATATTGCTTTGAAATGTGGTTTACCTTAGCCTTATTGTTGTACTGACTTCAATATTTGGAATTTAAATGCCACAGTGAGATCCGTAACAGTACGCGATGAATTGTGTTAAGTGAATCTTGATTCCAAATTGGATTTGTTTTCATTTTTGCGATTCGTGATTTCGTTACATTCGCAGTTTGCATAATTTTTCAATTAATAAACCAAGATATTCATTGAATTCCTATCGTTTTGCACTATGAAAGTAAAACATCTATTACTGTTCCACTCTCTAATAAAAATCGCTGCTGCCAATGAATTTACTAGTTTTGATATTCATAGTCAAAATGAAACTGTTGCTATCGAATCAAAAAAAGTAGCAAATCTAGACATATTATTGTCCCCTTTCAAAGCCGTTGCTTTAATCATAAAGACTGCTGGTGAGAGTGCTTTAGAAGGAATGAGAGATGTAAGTCAGCTAGGAATAGTGACTGATCAACCGGACGAGAAAGGTATCAACGGATAATTTTTTTTAATTTTCACGGAAACATTATCAGCACTAAAGTTAAATAAATCCAATTCCTTGAGGCGAGGCTTGTGTTCAATTTGAGTTTCATGATTTAAAATTTTAAGTGTAATGTCTTTGTTTCAATTTTAGAAAATAGTACTTTATTAGGAATATAACATAAAATGCTTCAACTTTTAATTTTTTAGTAATGTGTTAAAGCATTAAATAAATACTTCTCACTGCCTATGAAAAAGATATTTCAATTCAATCCAATTCTATTTAAATATAGAAATGTCTTGAAATCCAACATGACTCGACAACTTTATTAGTATTAGTGTACAATTCCGCCTTCTGTCTTATTTTTTTCCACTGGCAAAGCATTGAAGGTTTCAGATCCCCCCAAATTTTATCATTTTCCATCCTATTTTGGCTCAGCAAAGTTTTTCACTCCCCTCTATTAAACTGTGTTTTAACTGAGCCCGTTAATCAAAAGTTTTTTCATGCCCGAAAAGCTTTCTTTGTGCCCCAATTAAATTTTTTTCATAAAGAAACTTTTTATGATGTGCCAAAATATGTTTTCTGTGGAAAAAAATTGCAAGAGATGGTAAATGAGAAATAAGAGAATGACTGCAGAACTAAATATAAAATTTTATGTAAAAATATTTAAATTTATTTGGAATCGGTTAAAATACATGTCATAGACTGAAGCCTGAAACACCGGTCACAACCGAATAAACAGGTCTTAATTACTCAAAATTGGGTGAACTGATATAACCGGCAATCATCAGTTAGTGTTTGCTAACTTTATTTTTTGCTAAAATTATAGTATGCCTTTCATTTGTTTTAATTTGCTCAACACATTAAATGATATTGATTCTTCTTCATATTGTGTTTTGCTAACTTTAAAACCTCCTAAACCGGATGCTTCATTGTCGAGTGCTAAATATCCAACTTATGAAGGTGTCCAGATTTACAAATGGCTAAAATAATCCTGAAAAAGTAAAAAAATTATTACTGAAAAAAATTTTCAGACACTACTGCTCATAAAATAATTTTTTTGCGTTTAATTATAATAATATACTACTATATAATTTAAATTGCTTCTATTCTATTCCAGCCATTCATATATAAATTTTTGAAAGATGAAATAAATTGGTACTTTGCAATTCATATATTGAGGTTTATATCCTGATGAAATTTGTTTGCAGTCACAAATTTAGTGTCTAGTATCAAATGCAGCAAGGCTTCCGGAAATATGTGATGTCCAACTTAAGAGGTTTAGCTATAAATTTTAAGAAATGTCTGATTGTTAAGAATGTAATAATGCTCCTTTCGACCGATCAAAATTGTCTCATGTATTCTGCATGAACATGCATGCTCTAATAGACAAACGAATTTGAAAGTAAAAATTTTTTTTCCAGTACAGCTAGTTGAAAAAAAATCTACACATATCAATCAAACTGAGCACCATAAAGAAGTAAAAAATATTACGTTTCCTGTTTACGACGAAGCCACGGAGGGAGGAATTTTTTTGGACAAAACTTTTGGGGCAATACAAGATCGGGTAAGCACCTTTGTAATAAAATTAAATAAAACTTGCATTTTGATAATATTGCTTGCAAATTTTGATTCATAGGTAATTTAACTTCATGCTTTCATGATCATTTTAGAAGAGAACTAAACCGATTACTGCATTGGTTAATGAGATTGAAATTTGCCACGAATTTTGTTCGATATGTTGTTGCTGCAGCGAAATGAATCATTATAGAAAGAAAATCAGACTTAATTTTTATTAGTTTGTAAAATACTTTTTCTTTCATTTGATTCCAACAAGTATTTCCCTATTAATGCCATAGAATACTCTGGTACTTATATATGTCTATATATGCACATATTTTAAATCTCTCAGTTTCAGTCAATTATTTGGCACATCCATTTCCAGCACAGAACTCTTCGATAGTGTATTATTATGAACCATTTAAAGGATTTATGCACCTTTGCAAATCTCCTGTTATCAAGTTTTCCAACCTCCTATGATGCTCTATAATCATTAGAGGTCTTAAGCTTGATTTTGGCATTTAGATGTTGATTTTAACTATTGCCCGTTTCAAATTTCACTGACGTAGTCACAATCTACTGCGACGAATGCATTTCAAATGACCTCTTCTTAGTAGACTACACCCCCTTAATAGTTCAAATCACCAATCCCAAAATGCGGTCATAATGCTCGAATGTAATGTTTATATTTATGAAGTATTATTTTTTTACTCTGTTTATTATGTAAAACTTAGGCTAGAATTAATTAAAATGAAGAATAATATTTGTGCCTTTTCGTGTTATACTTTATATAATATGTATTATCGTGAAAATCATTATTCATGTTATTCCCCATTTCAGGAGTATTTTTTCAAATCATCGTGTACTTTTGATAAAGTAGGTTGGCGATGTAGCAAGAGTTGTGCGAATTGCTGGTGACACAGTGGCTGGACTTGCTGGGGGGTCAATAAAGGGCCTCGGTGCTGCAGTTCAAGGTGCAGCTGCTGTATTAGATAGGTGCTGTACGGCTTAATGTCTTTTCTAAATACAGTTGATATTCCATTAACTGATACCGTCGGTTATCAAAAGTTACCAGTTAATCGAATATATCGGATTCAAGTTATCAGTATACACCAGCAAACTGGGTCGGTGGAGTGATAAAGCTATAAAAAATTGAGTTTGTCATTTAGCGACCATCGTATTATAGAAGAGCAACTACACGGCGACTTTTGCCAGTATATTTTTATTGAAGGAATCATTGAAATGCAATTGTAGAGAAAATGTTATTCTATGAAGTTTTTTTGAGAAATACTTCTTTTTTAATTTGACAATACTGTAATCCTTTGGTTAATGTTGATATTGTAACCTGTGGAATGCGGCATGCATCGAAACTGCACTTATCAATTTACATTCCAATTTTGCGCACATCGTTCAAAAATAATTCTCGCCTCTTAAACGGAAAACTGTGTTAAAATTAAATTTTTGCCTGCGTAATTTGGAATTTGGAGTCAATTTCGAAACTGCACTTATTTGAGCTATTAGAGGAATTTTTTACTTCAATTTAATTCCTAGCAAAAAATTGGGGACTCACCATGTAATCTAGGATTTCTGATTTAACTCTTCTATAGGATAGCCTAAAATTTTTTCAGAACATATATATATATCTGTATATATGCCTGGGCCTTTTTGTCCCCAAGGAACAGAATTGAATAGAATGGTTTTAAAAAAACTCATTACAAAATGTAATATTAAATCAAATTTCAATTTCGCTTTTTAGCACTATATATATTTTGGCCACTACTGTATAAATATATGTACATATCAAAATACACATATCTCTGATTTATGCGGGAATCGATATTGTACATAACATATGCTAGGAAAATATCATAAAATTGATATTTATTTCTTTTTCTTTTGGTTACGTAATTTTTCAGTACAAGTAAAACTCTGAACACCAAAGAGAAAGAGAAAGCTATGCCTCTGCCTTCCTGGCTGACAGAGGAAGGAGTAACATTGGAAGAGTGCAAAGCAGGTTTTTTTTATCGAATTTATCAGAAAATGACACTTCCATAAAGAAATATCTTTTAATGGCCTTCCTTTGTCATTGCTCTAAGTACTGTCAAAATTCAAACACTAACCAATAAAATTGCGTGATTTTTAGTCCTGAACCGATTACATCACTTGGAGCATGTTCCTAAACCATGTACATCACTTGAAATGTATTCCACATAATGGTAAATTAAGTTAACCATTCTCTTTCAGTAGAATCATTGCAAAAGGAAATATGATATGTCTCATATTATTATTCTTAACTTTTTGTAAAAATTATGCAAAACAACATTTTTCATTCGTGTGAACAATTAAAAATAATTCTAAAAATTTCAGAAATATATCCTGCATTGCAATATTTGTGGTTTCCATTTGACTTCTATCTCAATGACTTTTTAATGTCATTTTCAAAAAAAATTTTAAATTTTACATACAGATTTTTTCAAAATGGCGCGATCCAATCGAATCTATTTAGTGGTCGATGATTTGCCTTCATGAGATATTATTTTAATGTCATTTGATTCGGCAGACGGAATTATTTTTTTTAGGTTTTGACTGTATGAATGTTAATGTAATTGTTCTTCCCTCAACTTTCAGAAGAAGGCAAATCGAATAATCCTATATTACGATTGAAGAATCTCGGACAGAATACGCTTGCCGATGTTTTTAAGGTAAAGTTCAATTATTATGCATATAGATAATATTTCTATAGTCCATTTTGTACGTGATAAAAATGATATGTATATTTATGTGGGTACCTGTGCTTTTGTGTTCATATGAGCTGGGCTACAAACAGGTTACAATTGGAGGTGCAAAATGTTGCTATGTTAATACGAAGTTCATCATTCACCGCTTCCCCGGTTCAGATCGAAAACTGAAATCTGTTTTCATCAAGATAATTATTTTTCTCTTGTCACTGCCGCCCTAACATATCATCGATAAAATAGCTAAATCACTTTAACTTGAACGTCATATGAGAATTAAAAAAGCCGACTAATGCAAAATGCCTAATTCAAGATTTGGCTGAAATTTTAGTTGGTATTTCATGATATGAATCTTCAGAATAATTTTAAGATGCCTTCGCGGTTCCCAGAAATGTGTCACAAATGAAAGGCCAGAGATATGAAGAAAGCGCATAGAACTATTCCTTTCATATAAATATACCCAAATTTAGTAGAAAAGCTTTAGTGTCAAGTCCTCTATGGCCTAAATTAGATTTTTTTGCATTAAGGTTGGCGGAATCACAGTTCGAGGGCTTGGAGATGCTGTTTTTCAAGTTGGAGCAGTTGCTGAGAGCATGACTAGCGGTACTGGCCAAGTAAGAGATAAATATTCAACTTCTGAAATTTGTCCCAAGTTCCATTTCTATATTGAGTAGACAATCTTTTCAGTGTTGAGAGTAAAAGATTCATTAAAATTGGAAATTTTAATTTTCATGTTGATATATAATTTTATGTTCAGGCTAAATTTTTTAAATATATATGAATGCATATTTTTGAATTTTTGAGTTCTTTTTGTGTACACTTTTAACCGTTTTTGAGCATTTTTAGGTTGCTGAAGATGTTGTAAGAGTATTCGAAGGTATATTAGGTTCGGCACGGCTTGCTATAGATTTGAGCGGTGATATTTCATCCCCTCTTTCCCCATTGATAAATGAAAAACTTGATAGCCAATTGGGAAACAAGATTTTTGAGGTTTGATATTACACTTTACTTGATAAAAAAAGTTTTTTCCATGTTTTTTGATTAATTTTTGGTTAAAATTTGCTTGACTTGAATATATAGCCTCCTGGAACTTAACAAAATGAGCAAATTATCAAAGTGCGCTCCAAAATGAATGTGATTTATTTGCAAACAATTGTAATCGCGCATTTCTTCTAATTTAACATTTCAACCGAGATTTATTTGTTGAATCATCAAAAATTTTGTTAGGCCTTTCGACCTAGTTGAAAATTTTATTAAATACTTGAAATAAAATTGATGCCCATTCCCCATTTGTATAGGATGTGATATTTTTTCTATGACTTTGATCTTTTCATATATAATTCGTATATGCTTTTTCCAAGTCATGGTTTTAGTTGGAGAAATGTAATGATTACCATTCTCCTCTGAATATGTCAACATATTCTTTTATTCGATTAGAATGCTATATGTTTTGGTTTAGACGCACAATATGACCACTTGATGCTATTTTACAATACTGACTTATCTACACATAGAACTTTGAAATATTTCGACTATAATGTAATGGGTTGACAACGTATAAATCATTCGAATAAAAAGCATGTTGCTGTATTGGAAGTGTTATTCTATCCAAACGATTTTTTTCAATTTGAATTTATTTGCTTACTAGATTAGTATTTTTCACTTACAAGTTTCGGTTACAACATGCTGCTCTATTTGGCATGAAATTCAAATTTATTATTGATTGGTGTTATGCAATATTTTCTCTTAGGCACTTTTTAAAGTCAACAGCCACTCCATTTTCGTTTTCATTGCCACAAATTTATCCACTATTTCCTGTGTAGATTATTGCATGTACTCTGCAAAATGAAATTTCAAATTACTTCAACTATATATCCGTGAACATAACACTTCAATGCTAAATCATATAGTATGCATACATGATATTATCGCTGAATAGAACACCAAATGCGTAGTATTTGGGTAAAATTAATAACTTTCTGGTAAAATTCTTCCTTTTAGCCATTTTCTCAAGATCTATTATACTGTCTTAATGAACTAGAATTGTTTTATTCGAATACTGCACTATGTGTTTTGTTTTCTTAAAAGTGCATTTGGTTCAATTTTTTTTTACTCTTTTGTTGATATTTGTCGCATATGAGTTATTTTATTGATTAGGACATTCTGGGTAGTACTAAAGAAGAAAGGCCACCTGCTGATTCGAAGAATTTTTTCCAAAAAACTTTTGGCTTTTTCTGCAGCATTGGAAATTTTATATTCTGGCTATTCAAGTCATGCGCGCTTCATTTAAAAATTCTTCTTATTGGGGACGAAAGGTATTACTAATTTTCTCAATCGCAATAACAAAATAGGTACAATTTTGTCATGGAAAGATATATAAATCTATGGGATTTTATGATGCCTAAAGCTGACCATGGATGACTCGAGTATAATTTTTCACTATTACATACATGTTCATGATGCATACGTACATACGTTATTACAGTGTGAAATTTAATTATTGCATTTTAAAATGCACATCTAAGTAATTTTTTACTTTTAATATATATATATATATGAATACTAATAGCGTATCCTCAATACAGTATCTAAATAGTAGGATGTTTGTTCTTCATTCAAAGCCATCCATTGAATTTATCTGCTTTTGGGAAGCATATTGAAATGGTACATCAAATTTATGTATGTCACTTTTAGAATTATAGTTGCTTACTAGTAGAGTTTTTCCGTTAGGACTGGATCAGGATTTGTCCCTCCTTTAGGGCCCTTATTAGGATTAGGGCTTGCTAGTGTTATATATATATATCGAAGACCTTGGACGAAATGTAGAAGGCTATTTTTTGGTGCAATACTATGGCTTATTCTTGCAAGCGTGGAACACCAGCACAGGTTTGTACAAAGTGCATAAACATTGGTCGAAAATGCATACATACGGGCATTGATGCATTTATATTTTTCAATTATCATAGAGTAACAAATATCAGAAGATCTTTTGAAATGACTTGAACATTAGCACTTTTTAGATATGAGTATTTTTTTGAAAACAATTGGAGTCTTAAAAAATTTGGTTGGTACAATATAATAACTCTTTTTTCATGTCTGTACACAGACAGTTAATACTTGCACTGAAAAAAATATGCTGATACGTACATGTACATATTTTTACCCCTCAATTATTATACATATAGGCGTAGGCTGATGTGGGCTGGAGAGGCAGCTGCATTTAACCACTTGCAATTGATTCTAGCCGCAGGCGGTGAAACTGCAACGTGGCTTAACTCGTTTGTACACATGATTTGGACTGTCCCGGGTAACATGAATTTCGCGTTATAGTTACTCTATTTATCACTCCTTCTTCAGCTCTCTTTTTCAAAAAACTGAATCAAATCCATTGACATAAAATTTTATGCCGAACCTGGAGATAATTTTAATTAACAAATAATTTATTTTTATCTTCATTTTTTTACAGATATAGTATAAAAACTGAAAATTCATGCTATTCAAGCAAAGAATGAAAGAAAATTTAACCATTTTTAACTCTTCACTTTCAGTACGTAATTGCTGCTCTTGCAGTTTGCTTCTGCAGAAGTCAAATTAAAAATTTAATAAAATATATATTTTGATTGCGGCAAAATATAATTCCTCGAAGAGTGCATCATTGATTGATGCATTTGTCAATTTTAGATTAAACTGTGATTCTGCTAAGGATCGATTTTTCCAAATGATGTTTGCAAAATTGGTATGCAAGCTAATAAGCATATTTTCGATATGTCCAGCATTGGTCAAACAATTACGCATAGAGTTGGTATTCCCTACATTGATGGTCCACTAAATGATGTATTCCATTATCTGATAGCTTACCACTCGACCAACCTCCGTTTGATGGTGCATGTTGATATCTCAAATCTGATATTTTCAAAAACGTTCTTGTAAATTAGTGTAAATAACACTATTTAAGCAACTGCTATCTTCAATACAATTCAATATTTACGTGAATCGCTGCAAAATCTCTTCAGCTGTATTGGCATGGACCTTGGCAATGACTTTCTCTCCCTAAGAGTAACTACAGTATCTCGTAATTCGTGGAATTTTCAACAGCCTAGATCAATGCTAATAACACTAATTGCTGTGGATCGTGCAGGAGAATGTAAGGATTGTAATGGACTTGGATTGTATACGAGTAGGATGATAGGAAAAGAAGCATATGCAGCCCTACAAGAAACGGCTCCTACCAGTGTGGCCCAAATTGAGGTATGGCCCAATTTATATGACTAATTTAACCCTCGTAATTTGCTCGTAAATCAACATATTTTTGCTCTATATGATTACAAAATCACTCTGGTATAGATGAACTAGAACATATTATTTATATTTTTGTGGAGTAATATTTTTAGATGGGTATTATGCATTTACTTTGAATTTATTTCAAGTATGAATGTCTGCATGCATATCCTAAGAATTGCTACATATGCTGCAGATTTCCAAGTTTTACCTTGGCTCAACACCTCCCCTATTAAAAGGGTTAACCCTAATTGGGCCGGAGGAAGCGCCTGGACCGGCAATACCCAATAAACCCATTTTTCATATAAAGCTTGATATAGATATCGATTCCACGTAAGATTTAAGAATTTTTTGTCATTTAATCGACTATCAATATATATATATATGATATTTTTTTTGTTCACTCTCCCGGGATATTTGTTTTTTCAGATGCTACCATGAAATGCACAGCTTATAAGGCTTATCAATGAAACTTTTAAAATTCTTTGCTAAGTTGAATAATTTAGTTGAATGGAAGCGTTCACTTTTGGCTTTTCAATAAAATTATATTTATTATATTCATTTTAATTCGAGCCTCAAAAACTGTTCTTGACAAATATCCACAAGAGTACATCTGTTGCTAAAATGTGGCTTACGATTGAAGAAGCATTTTTGTAAAGCTGAACAAGTAATTTGGCTGGATCTAAAAGGTTACTAGAACAAGGAAAATTTTTAAAATGGGACATTATATGTAAGGAAAATTCTTCAGATTGAAAGCATAGGTAGAATAATACAATTCTGAAATTGCTTAATTTGCAGATGAAAAATTTCGCAGAAAAGAAATTTCGATTCTGTTAGATTCTATGAATGTTAGTATGATTGGTTTTGTTTTATATATATATATGGTTTTTATAGAGATATGGATGTCGTTGTCTTGGTAAAGATGAGTCGTTTAAAACATGCAAAACTACCGCAGGGTACTATAAAATTGACGGGTCTAAAACTGCGCGCACAGCTTTTAATGAGTATTGAGGCGAGTCATTTTTCTTGAGTGGATATAATCTACTGATATGTTTACAAGTATTTTTTACATTTTCTTTTCAAGATCACCCTGTGTGAATTACCAACCAAGACTTTGATGATATTTCTAATAATCAAATTTTATTACGTAGTTCATATTGAATCACCCTAGTGTAATTTAAAATCCAGAATACTAACCTTTATTTGCAAAGTTGCAGAGCAAGTTTAGACAGCAATTATATATTTTAATATATTTCAATTGTTCAAATTGCTATTTTTTAATGCATCATTTCCTGCTATTTTTTCATAGCTGTTGTCCTATAGACAACTATTGATAGCACATTTGACAAAGTAATGTTCATATGTAGCCATTATATTGTATTTCACTTGTAATGATTTTTAGCTGCTATGTACTCATATATCGTTTGTTTCGAAAAGGGCTAATATAAAAATCATCTATAGCATTTGTAATTTTCAGTAAAGAAATATACTAAATGAAATTGAACTTTAATTATTGCAGATAGAACCAAAATACCCTTTTGTAGGCCTCGCATTTGCCTCTTTTGACTCTGTTCCGAATGTCGATATTATTCTTGGAAATTCAAATATTGACGTCATGTCTCTTGGCACTGCGGATCTGTGGCTGAGACTGGCAATGACTACCGCATTGAAAAGCTACGTAAAGCCGAACTACATGATTATCGATCTGGCACAATAATAACTGTCAGTTCTCCGTGTTAATTTTCTCGTACATTTTAAGAGCCGGATAGAAGCTGTGAAAGGCCTTTCCTACGAATCGTTCGTTCTTTGGTTAGATTTCTTTGTAAATACAATCTATTTGCTATATTTTTTCTGCGTATGTTTTTTCTGTTGTTAGCTATTTCAATAAAATACTTCAGTAACTGACTACTTTTCAAATTTTTATATTTAGGGAAGGGATAGTTCAATGGTAAATATGAACAGCGTTTTATATCCTTTGTTTTATCTTTCAGAACATAAATATTTGGTCATAATTGCTCATATAAGTATGCCTTGAGCTACTTTCCACTGTAGAGATACCCTTGTTTTTTCAAACTTCAAATTTATTCAAGGGATTATTATATTGCTCGATTCAACTTGAAACCAATGACGCCGTTCTATGCATGATTACAGCTCTGTGCGTACAATGAATTTCTTGTTGCTTTGAGTCACTTTCCTTTCTACCGATGCTGACATTTTCAAGTTCGAAAATGGCTGTAATTATAGCAGCCCAGTGTGTCAACTTGCTTTTTGCTATGGAGGTAGGACATCTGCACAATTACATCACTACATTTGTAAACTATTTTCATGTTTCAAAGTGCCGGCAAAATCAGACACGTAACCTAAGTCAAGGTTGGTGGCTTATAAATGAAGTCTTATTGTCCAGGTAATTTTTTAAGCAAAGGATATGCAGCTGATCTCAGATGGACATGCTCAATAAGAGGAGTAAAGCTGTTGCACCAATGGATATTATATTATGAATTAATTAATATTTGCATGAAAAGTGAAATCGTGGCATATAGACAGTAATGAAGTGTTTGATGAAAATTAATAAATTTTACTTTGCATACTTGTCAGAGCTCTTAACAGCATATTAGAGGGAGGTCAGAAGTTACATTTAATCAGATGATAAAAAAAATGACAATTACGATGTATACAGTGCTGTTCTTTAAGTGTTAAATTTGCAATGAATCTATAAATATATAATAAATGGAATTTTTATTTGTTGTATGAAAGAAGTTATCGATACTGGCAATTCAGACTTTTTTCTCCTTGAGCACAAATGTACCTCTCCCATCAAACCAGAACTGACTAAAGCATATTTGTACAAATATTTTCAAAACATTGCAAAGTTCATAGCTGTGACAAACAGAAATCAAAGCTACTTATTTCCAATATTCAAATACAATGAATCCGGGTTTGGGGAGACTTGCAAGACTCAGTAATTTGGTAGAGTACTTGCTGCAAATGGTTTTTAATTATAATAATGGGATGATATATTTTTAGTTTTCAAGGTTATCCACAACAGGAAATAAAAAATATTAATAAGACAAGATTTTTCAGCTGATTTTGCCTATCCTTGTTACTTTTTAAATTTTGTTGCTCTCCAAGGTCTTGTCCACCTTAAAAGGTCTCTAAAATTGTTTTTAAATCGGGTTTTCTTTAACCAATGCTTTCTGTAGGTCTTAGAGACAACAACCAGCAGATACATAGACACTTTGACATATGCACACTTTGGTGCCAACACGAAAAAATTTGTGATGCATATATATTAAGTCGAATGCAAAAGTGAGGCTGGAGCAAAACATTACACATTTACATACAGAATTGATTTACAAACTTATTGTAATGCCTTAATACTGCAGAAAAAATATGCAAACAAAACAAAATAAATTGATTTACATCACTATAGGTCATGGTTGGCCATGATCAGGAAAGAAACATAATGAAATTAGTTCATTGACTGTTGTGATTGGATAGGATAAGGCAAGTTGGCAGATTTTCATTCCACACTTTAGCACTTTTTTCTTCTGTTTAGAAAAATTAATAATATTTATACATGCATGTTTAAACTGATTCTTTGCTTCTTAGCAGGGCAATTCTAAGTTTGCACTAAACCTGCCAAATTAAATGAAATCTGATGGGTTACAACCTAATATTGTTGTAAAAAACACTATCATCAATGTGTTGACATGACTGTCTTTATAAGAAGGCAATTTCTTCTTAAAATGTCAATCATGGGTTTAACATCAGTTTTAGCCACTATAGTATACTGTAAAACTTTACTTTTATAGTGGAAAAAATGGGGTCCAGTGATCTCTTAAATGAAAATGTATGTCTTACATTCTCTCTGTTTTATGTCCTTTCAACTTCCATGCATTCAGAATTTTACTAACAACAAGGAGCTACTTCATGTGTCTTAAATTAAAATTTCATGTATTCAAAACTTACTCTGCATACATTCTTGAAGGAAATTGTCGTTTTTAACTAAAAGATTATTTTACTTTAATTTATAAGAAAGGCTAAGCTGGCTAGACTAAAGAAGTGCTGGTCATATATTATACCAAAGGTAGTAACAGCTAACATGTACAAGTTCAATAAAACAAATAACTACAGCTATGGTTTCCAGTCAAAATCTGTTAGTTTGTATACATATCAGAATAGAAAAATTGAGATACAATTAGTATTTATTTTTTACCTGGTGTAAATTAAATCTTGAAATCCAAAACATACCAAAAAATATTGGCAATGAATTTAGTCTACTCTTTTTTAATATATCCATTAGAAATAAGTTTCTGAGCATTGATAGACATTTAAGTCTAGTTGTCTAAAATTGAGTTTAAAAAATCAAAGTGCTGCAGTTGTGTCATATGGTAGCCTAAGAAAAGAGAGCACATTTGCAAGTAATATTACCTCTAATGTACTTTTTTTGAGCTCTGCAACCTTACTTAAAAATAAAACTGTGAAGACATGCATATCCTTCTCATCTCTTCTTACATATTTTTAGAAGATTTTCATTTACCTAAGGAAGAGAATAAATAGCATGGAAAATACAGTTCAAACATTATTCCTTAATTACCTTGTTCATAAATGACAATTTTGCCTCAGTCCATTTATTTAGTTTGGTTTCTCTTTGCATGTCATATATGAAGTAAAGTGCAGACATGTTAAGACTTCAAGGATAGAAGTAGAACAGAGTAAGAATTCTGAGATTGTTGAAGTAAAACAGAGTAAGAATTCTGAGATTGTTGAAGTAGAACAGAGTAAGAATTCTGAGATTTGTTGAAGTAAATGTTTACACATGCTAATATCAAATCATTCTAGTCAACACAGAAGCTCTAGTAAGTAATAAAATATGCCGAATTGCATTTTACTCTTGTTCTTTGTTTGGTCCTAACAAGACAAAATATACATTCCAATTTGGTTGCTTTCATTCTTAGAAAAAATTATATTTATTTGCACTTGTAAAAAACAATGTAAAGCATAATAGATACCTTGGATGATGAATGTGAAAACTGTACCACGAGACCACATACAGCTGGCCCAGGACCTTAAAATCTTCCTTATTTGATATATAGTTTTGCTCTACTACAACTATTCTCATTAAATTACATAATTAAAGTAATAATAATTAAAAAATTTTAAATCAAATTAAAAATTTTATCTGAGCTTGAAGCATCTTTTAACAGAGCAAGAAAGTTTTCCTAAAAAAAATGCATTGTTAAGAGCTAAAATTGAGTTAAATTATGCAAATTTCAAAACAACATGCCTTAGTGCTCAGGAATAAAGTTCTTGAAAAACAAACTATACTGCATGCGAGAGGAAAAAAATAGACTAAAACATACGGTACTGCGATTACAATTGCAGTACAAGGCAATGCCAAAGAGAAAAATGAGAAGAAAAACAAGACTATATTATTTTGCAAGGATTGCTACTTATTACATGCTATGGGAGCATGCTTCCTATAGGAACATTTCTGGTGGGAAAAGTAAAAAAGGGAAGCAGATAGTAGAAAAGTTTGTGAAATTCTAATAAGTTCTTTAAAGCTTGAGAGAAGTTTAATAGAAACCAGAAGAATACCTCAATTTTATCAGTAATGAAATAAATACTGTATTGGCAAGTAGACTAAAAACATCAGTAGAAAAACTTCATTAAATTTACTGTTGAGTTATTGAATGAATCTTAAATTATTCACATATAAATAGGTACAATAAATCTGAAATAAGATATAAATTGAGGTGGATAAAATTGGATGCAGCAAGTCATGGGTCAGATTCTGGAATAGGATATGGCGCCAAACTGAATTTCTAGCAACATGTTTGCAAGGTACAAACAATATTCCTTACATTTACTAAGAGTATAATTATTCTTAGAAATATAATAGAAAAATGATAAATTTTAGCATTGGAATTTACGCATTTTATAGAGAGATTGTAATTCAACTGTTTTAAACAGCTAAAGAGTTTCTGAGGAATTTATTGAAAGGTACATTACCTGCTTTGCTAATTAACTCCTGAAAAACTTATGTTCATATAATTACTAACAAGAAAGTTATGTTTAAAATATATTTTAATAATTAAAATAGTATTTTTCTTACATAGTAGCTTTTTAGCAGACAACAATTAGATATAGATATGATTTATTTCTACAGCAAATATACTACTCCTTTTATCATTCAGCAATTCAATCATCCAGCACATAAAGGTGTAAGAAAACATAACTATCAGTGAACAGCTAAAGCAAACATTGTATCACAGAGTGATATTAGTTTTTTGTTGTACAATATTTCAACTTACTGATAAAGTGCACATTTAACTGATGTAATCAAAATGCATAACTGTTGCAAAACTGATGTACTTTACTGTTCCTACGGAAATGATATGTTACTAAAATAAACTACAATGCTACTCTTTGGCTGCATCGAATGACTTGGATCATATGTGCACACAATTGATCAATCCAAAGTGATAGAAAATGTACTTTTATGAAATGAAAAATTTAATCCATGACTGAGGTAACTAAAGAAGTAATATCATCCTCAAGTACGTAAAACTAACAGAAACACTTGATAAACTGTTAGGAACTGGTTACCAAAACATGTCAATGGAAGAAAGCCAAAACTAGCAAGGCAAAAGTATAAACTGAGTAAGGACAAAATTCGGAATCTCCTCAAAGAGTTTAAGCGCAAAACAACAAAAGATTAACAGGAAACATCTACTCTTAAATGTTACTTTGGTCACTAAAGTGGAAACAACATAATGCAATATAAATTACACAAATTATGCAAGCATCTGGATTTCTGATGTTAATACTAATAATGTAGTACTAATTATAAACATTTACTACAAAGCATAAAATATAGAACAATAAATTTGCTCCAGTACAGGAAGAGTTGAGGACTGTTACTTGATTCAAACCCGTGCGACTATATCTGTTTAAGTCCTAACATAAATGAACAATTGCACTCCAATAGAGAATACAGATGTTGGTGGAAGAAGTGTAAAGGTACAGTCACAAAAGTTAACAAAATTTTTCAGTTATGCTCTCCAGAAGCTTAAAATCTCAACTGCATGGTGATGCTGTAATGGTAAGTTGGTAGGACTGAAGTTTTACTACAAAAGTACTATCTTCATATTCACATAGGTTAGCCTATTCTGGTCTGATGGTTCTGTCCTCAATATCTACCAACTAATTAGCAAGTATGCACCACATACTTTCTAAGCCTAACTCAAATGGAGTTGGCATACCTATAACTAGGTCTACTTCAGATTCTCAGTGAGCCTACATTGGAAAAATGAAGTAAACAAGTTAAATGAAGAAAAAAATTGAAAATGTATAAAAGTTTGATCAGCTCATCATGCAGGAGACTTTAACTACTTGAGAAAAGTAAAATTTTATTAAAATGTAGTAAACTAAAAGGCTAAAGACTCATAGTCATGAAATATTCCCCTCTTTTGTGTCAAGATCTAATATGTTGTCATGCGATTTGCTATTGAACCATGATTATTTTGTTGTAAAATGTTGTGATTTGTGTACGATTCTTTCAAAGAATTGTGCTTATTATATCTTTTGTGATGTGTTGCGAGATTCATTCTTGGCAACACATGAAGTAGGTTGTAATACACTAAATTAAGCGTGTATCTCTTGTGTTTTTGGTTTACCTTGTGTTGCTGATTATATACGTGAGATTTGGAAATTAGATCCTTACATTTTGGCTTTAATTTTGAATTTTAATGTTAGTTTTGTCGTTTATTATAGCTACTATTCCATTCCCACTCAAGATTTGTAACCCACTATCTGTTAATCATTTATTTAATTCATGTTCATAGTTTAACTCACTTTACATTTCAATGGTTCAGTATTTGCAGTTCATTTGATGATATTTCTGCTTCAATTGCAATTACTAAATTTGAATCATTACATGCCAATTGTGGAAAACTCCTTTTTTTGTAAACTTCTGTAACAATATTTTCTGCAACTAAAAATGCTTTGATCAACTTTTATTTTATTTCTGTAAGGATCTAATTTCCAAATTTCACGTACATAATCAACAACGTAAGATAAACCAAAACACAAGAAAGCTACACGC
>JAULBW010001394.1:0-27818 GCA_032358265.1 Vaucheria bursata | reverse complement strand
ACATTGGCATTTACCCCCTCTAGCAGAGGTAATATTTTTCATTGAATTATAGTACCTTTTTACTTATCAATTAACAGATGTATGCAGAAGAGTGTCATACTAGGAATATAGAAAATAAGTTTACAGCGAATAGAGGGAAAATAAATTTTTTAAATAAAACCATATTATATTGACACAAAAAACTATATTCTGCATTTATCGTCCAAGCTAGAAATTCAAACATTCAAGTAATTAAATTATTTCTACAGGTCAATTTGAATCTGAAGTTCATCAAATAGAATTCATTTTTTTTCTTCAATTGTAAATATTTTTCGAGAAAATTTATCAAGTACAATCAAGCTAAATAAAAATGTTTGAAAATGCAATACAAAAGAGAGATTAAAATGTGCAACTTATCGTATTCCATGAAACGCTTATAGACTATAAATAATGGCTTGACTGAAATGAATGGTCAGATTCCTTCGGGAATGCACAATGCATGTGTGAATTATTTGAGGTTGCAAAGGAATTCCGTCCTTGCTTTAAGCCAAGTAGATATCAAGATGCAATACAATAGTAAATTTTTTTCGAATCGCAACACAAATATTCAGTATGTCGAGAAGAGTTGCTTCTACGATGAATGAAAGCGAAAATTGAACTCGAAATTGACGAGATAAAAATCAAATAAAGTGGTGCCCGCCGCTTTAGCTGAGCTACAGAAAAAATAGTCGTTTACTTAAATTGAGACGATAGCCATGTGTGAGTTAGCATCTTTTGAGTTGTCGGCCTCTTTTTAGGATTTCGACCAAGGGCTCTTTTCATGAGAGTAATCACCGATTTTGCAATTCCATGCCAAACTCCACTAAAATCTGGTTTCCCATGCAATATATTATGGATTAAATCACGATCAGTACGCTGTCCTGTTGAATCAAAAGGATGAGATCCACGGAAGAGAATATAGGCAATGATGCCACATGCCCACACATCGGCTGATTTGTTTAGATTTGCTGCACCTATTATAACCTCTGGCGGACTGTACACCGGAGTATGCTGTCTTCTTGGTACAACATTATCTGAAATATAAAACGACGATCCGAAATCTGCGAGTTTTATTGTGACTCGCCCGTCTTTGTGTTCATTAAAAACAATATTTTCGGGCTTAACATCGCCATGAACGATACCCATACGATGGAGGTAAGCAAGCGCATCAACAAGTTGATGAAGTACTGAGATTGATTGATCTTTTGAAAGTAAACCACCAATAGCTAAACGTTCATATAGTTCTTCGCCTCGTGCTAACTCCATGGCAATGTACCAATACTTTTGATCCGCATAAAACGCTCGATACTGAATTATATTTTTATGTGATGTAGATTGCAGGATATAAACTTCATCAGTAATCATAAGTTCTGTAGTATAGCTCTTAGGGATGCGTTTAACGGCGACTTTTTCTCCTGTTATCTTATCAACAGCAGTTCGAACGTTGCCAAAACGACCATGCCCAAGATCTTTGCTGCCGTTCAAGTAGTAGTGACTAAAAATATCCTCACGGCGTGGAACACAAGTATTGATAGTTGCCCTGCAAAGCTGAGAAAATAATTCAGGCATTGTCTCGCGTTCGCTCATCATAACGGTAGCACTAGTTTCGAGTTCAGATGCAGACTTTATAGTGTCCTCATTTTTACGGCAAGTGTTGCGAGAAAAGCAATTATACCGTTGGAGTGAATCAGAGAACGGAGAGCGACACTGCGGATTCCACATGCTATAAATTGCATGAATTACTTCTTTTTTTGGCTTATTAGTCATACCTACGAGTCAAGATCAATGCCGCCATTAATTGAAATCCTACACTTTTTTCCGCAACTTATAAATACAATGCATCCACTCCAACAGGACTCGCAGGTATGCAATAAAGCAGGTTAGGTTCTATGATTAAAATAATGACTACAACTAAACTGTTATATACAATCGCCGAATTTGTAAAATTACTCGAAAATCAGAATGAAATTGAGTCGAAAGGTAATATATATATATTCTGTTGAGTTATTCATGTTGACATGCGCTTTCGGAAGTGTTGACTAGACATTAGAAGTTCGGAAAAATTGACATAAATGTGGGAGGTATATATCTGACCGCAGTAAAAATTCGTTGAACTGGCTTCTTGAAACAAGCATATTCGTCGATTGAATTATAAGCCGAGATGCTCCATAAATAAGTTCTTCAGAATAGAGCGAAGTGATGATGTAGCTTAGTCTAGGTCGCATAATTAATAATTCGTTGACGAAATTAACAGTAAAATCACGTTAATCTAATTGACTGGCGAATGCACCGCCTATGACTATTTAATGCTTTTCTTATAAATTTCATGACTGAAATATTAATGTAGAACACTGACATAAACAATTTCTTTATATCTAAAATAAGTATGCCGTCATGATTCTAGATGATTGGTTCCTACGTTGGGGCTGGATAAAAATCTAATCTCAACCTGAATAATTTCGGTATATTTACATTAGAAATTTTAATCTTAATTTATAAAAAATTTATGACAGTTCTTACATCTCTATCGCTATATGCCGTAGAAATCAACATTGTTATGTATCAGCTATCCTAGCTAACACCACTAACTTAAAAGTATTGATGCCAGTAAAAAATATTACGGAAAAAACACGCAAGAAATAGACGCGAAACAAAGAGAACTTTCTCAAGTGTGTCCATTTATTCATAGTCAGAGCTTAGCTTACTCTAGTAATCATTCACGAAATTCCCACTCCTGCTCCTAATCACTTTATTCTATACTTTATATAATATAACGGTAATCGCAATAGAAACGGTTGCATTTCATTTCTCTCTTCAAATGAGTTTAACCACAAATCATGTACGAGATTGCAGTAAACATATATGGAAATGTAATAGTCACACTTGATCATGCAGTATGTAGCGACTAATTCTGTAATTCATTAAATTTGCTTAACTATAACTCCGCACATGTTGTCCAAGAATCCTGAACAGCCTCACTGATCAGTTGTTATGCCTCAGATTCTTTTCAAATGCATGCTAATTTTAAGCCCGTGTATGTAATTTCGATACTTTTTGTCAATCGACTACTGACTGCTCATCGTTCATTAGTGTTAGGTGAAATGGGAAAAGAAAAGATGAGAGTACACCGCGATACTGAAATCACTGAGCAAGACAAGATCATTAATAATAGACAAACAAGAAAGAGTTAGAGCAAAAAATATATCAATGATGAGAAATATGAAAGGACTTAATTACTCCAGTGCCTAGCACTCCGCCGCAAAGACATATCCATAGAGATGGATAGGAGTAGAAAAAGCGAATGTAAAAAGTAAATGTAATTATCATCTGGCCAACATAGGCAAATAACAGTTACAAATTACTAGTGGTTGATCAGAAATAAAATGTGAGAACATAATGTTCTAGTGGTGACAAATCCAGAAAGGAAACCAAAAGAAATTACGAAAAAAGTTATGCAGGAAGATCTTTGAGATTGAACCGTTGAACTATAAAATCATAACTGAACATTTTTTGAAAAAATGAATTACAAGTAAATATAGACAAATAATGGGTCACAACCTTGAACGGAAATTAAAGCAGTAACTGTATGAATTCTGGCAATTTGGCCTTTAATAAAAATATCTGAAAACTAGTTCAAGTTCTGCACAGAGATCATACCGCATTTAGCCTTTTTGGGGTTAACTAAATAGCAACTTCATGCTCATTGTCATGCATGAACTGCCATCAAGCTTCATTGTCAGGAATTAACTTATATTACAAGCTAATTCCTTTTTTCTTTTTTAGCGGAAGATGTTCCTATTTGGAACATTCTTTATTTTATGTAGTCACATTCTCAATAAGGGGCTAGTTATATAATAGTTCTCAAATTGGTAATGCTGTGTTGGAGAAGTGTAATCACTTTTTACAACACAGGTTGAGATAAATACATCTTTTTCAAGTTATTTTTCTCGTGTTATTCTGTATTGCCTTCATCTTGACAATCATCTAACAGCCAACTGTATCAGTTTCCATCAATTAAAAGTCAAGGCATATCTTCAAATTCAGCAACTCATCTCACTCTTGTTAGACCACTGAGAGTGGAATCTTGTCTGATTGGAACTTGGTTACTAGGTGGTCAATCAGGTTAAAGAGTAATAATTTTTTGTTGGCAAGATGAAAGTCAGTTCAATAAATAAAAATCTTCAGCATTTGTCAACTATCTTGGTCTTTTCTTACACTAGAAACAAATTTATGATCATAGAAAAGGAGTGCAATTTTCTTCTCTAGCAATGATTACATACAAGCTTAGATATCTCTCCATTGAATAGTAATATGTAGCTTTAGCATCATTGATTTACTCTACAAAAGCTGGGCACATGAATAAATCACACTGTTTTTGGTCAGTATATATATAGTTTTAATCATTTATTCATTTCTAATAAATTGATGTATGTTTATCTACCAATACATTCAGTGCCACAGGTGACTAACTTTCTTAGAAGATGTTCCTTCAAAATAGGAGTATATTTCATATCCTGTTGTGTACAAAAAGATCTTTCCACAATTTCCTCACCGTACTGCAAATTTCCTGATATCCACAGTAAATCCCTACACATAATTCTCTGCTAATATTTCTGTTAATATTCCCCCATTTGGCCATTTGGCCATTTGGCCATTTGGCCAATATAAATTTAAAAAACTGTTCCTTTTTTTCACTCTTGCACTATTGTTATACTTGCTGCTCTGTCAAAGCATTCATAGAGCAGCATACATTTGTTACTTGAGAAGTCCCTGCCCTGCTTGATTATCATTCATCTGTTTGCTAAATGTATTTCTATATATATATATATTTGTTTGCTTGTCTTTGTTGTTTTGCTGCT
This sequence comes from Vaucheria bursata, assembly GCA_032358265.1. NCBI lineage: Eukaryota > Xanthophyceae > Vaucheriales > Vaucheriaceae > Vaucheria > Vaucheria bursata. Next base: position 22,941 of record JAULBW010001394.1, on the reverse strand, counting down.
TTCTTTTTAACACCTAGTAATCTCCTTCTCAGCATAACAAATGAAATGCATTCTGAAACAAACTTCATTTAGAAAAATATAGTATTTGGCAATGAACCTGCTTAGTTTTTATTTTCATTATCATATAAAGTATTTTTCAGCAGTATATGAAGTTCTTGTAATAAGCACCTATAAAAGTATACTAAACTTTTGATAATTTCAGTGCAGCCTTGTTAGTTGTACTAGTATATTTAATGCAACAAAATGCAAATATGCTGGTTAACTATTTATACAGCATGAGCCAAAAAAAGTTTGCTTTGTGTAGCATTTCAATTGTATAATTCATTACTTGTAAAATTTGGCTTCTTTAAAAGTACTCCTAAAGCGTATGTAGGAAATGAAGTAGCAATTGCATTAGTAAATATATCAGTGCAACAAAAGGCAATTTATCTTACTTTTGTAGTGCTTGCATTTAGCTGTAGCAGTTTTCTATGATGTTACATATATATTAATTATCAACAGGAAAGTTTATTTAGTGCTCAATAAGTTGTTTCTGATGATCATTCAATTTCCTTATCTTTAATGTTGTTCATAAAACAATAAATTGAATATGCAAATGCTTATTTTTTATCTGCTAACTTGTCTAAAATGCAAAGACATTAAACCTGTAGTCCAATTGTAGGTTCATATTGACATAGATGTGTTGAAATAATCAAAAGAAGAGAAGAGAAGGCACCACAATGCTATAATCAAGTGAAAGACAGAACATTATAAATATGTGAAATTGAAAGAGAAATATAGAATGACTTAGCCTCTGCGAGAGCTTAAAGTCAGTGATGATATTGCACCTTGTATACAGCAATATTTCCATAAAATTGGAGAAATTGAAACTGACAAGAAATTATTAAGGAAAACCAAAGTAAATACTGAAGTTGGAATATGCTTAAAACTAAAGTTCATCACCAAGATACAAAAAATATTTGCTCAATTACGTTGACTTTTGTGTGTTATAATGGAAGATAGAACTTTGTCAAGAGATGAATGAATCAGGAAATATCAAATGGCATCAGAAGACATTGTACTCAAGGAAGCACGAAAATTGTTGAGCAATTGGTTAAGAACTGTAGAAACAGAAATATGACCGCAATATAAAATAATGAAGTAGTCATGAAAAATAGATAACAATATTGAATACTAGCTGTAAGCAGTAGAAATCTTTACATGATTTGATGTTTCTTGAGCTTAAACTTTTTCCTTGATTTTAAATTATCTTTGATGTGATCTCTGTCATATTAAAAAATTTTGTCGTTGGGAGATAGTTTACTGGAACAATGACTTGTAAGAATTGAAGAGAGCAATGCATATAAATTCGAAAAAGTGCAAAGTAAAAGACAAAATGACTGACGGTTCAAATATGTAAATGATTTTTTCTTTTGAGCAGTACGTTGGGGCCGATTTAGCCCATCACCTGAGCACTTCTATTTAAAATTTCGAATGTATGTATCATAAACACATCAACCCATAGCCAAGAAGTCTGCTAACAAAGAGTATATTTTTGAGCTGGTCCTACAAAGTTATGGATTCATTTTTTCACAAATCTTTGGTACTATCCATATTAAGCACGGTGGTATTAATAATAGAACTGGTATTGGTGACCCAGTGCACAATTATCTTCCAGACAGGTTCACTTTCAATTGAATCAAATTATGCATTACATGCGTGACTTCTTTCATGTATATTTTCGAAACTCTCGTAAAAAAGCATATATGCCTGAGATTTCAGTACTTGCTCTAAACTAACATTCTGCACGTGCTCGTCGCTAATGAGCACCCACCCATCCTTACCCCTCGTATATGCTATGTAGTGACCCCCTTGAGACCCCCCTTGATGCACCACAACCCCATATAAAAGATATTTAAAATTCGTAGCAACATGGCTGTTAGGATTTACCCAGCAAAACGGAGTCAAATCAAATATTTCGGGAAATGCTACGTGTACAGTTGATTTTCGATGCGGACGTAAACGCTTGAAGTGGCATACCAGCGTTAATGGCGGATCTAAAATGAGCATTTGCTTTTCAGCATCAACGCCTGTACTTGACTGCCCTTTCCCTAGAAATGAAGGTTACACATTTATGAGGAACATATATATATATCAAATCTAGCAAATATTTAAATTTTATCTTTCCAGAAACTTCTCTTACATAATTCTTAAAGTTGATAATTCATAAGCTGATAGCACTGGTTAACACTTAAAACTCTACATTAATTAAACAAAGCAGCTATTAGAGATATCGACATACACCAGCAAACAGGCCGGTGGAGTGGTAAAGCTAGCAAATAATAGAATAAATCATTCTATAGACCATTAATTTCAAGTTTATCAAATGTATAAATTAATATAGTTATATATGCACACATTTATTTATTTCTGTGCATATACTTGAAAAATTTTATCAGCTTTTCGAAAAAAATATACGTATAAGAATGGCTTACTTTTTTTGCAGCATTTGCTGCATTCGTATCCATTTCCGCTAGAAACGCTTAGCCTCTCAGTTTTAGTGAATGAAGCAAAACACGTATCCAAATCTAAACAGTCGGTTTCACTGATATACGCACAATCAAATCCCTTCGGAAGCGATGGGGTTTCCAGTAGCCTTAATTTGTATTCGTTTTTCAAAAGATCATGTCTTTTTTCTGCATCGGAATCATCACATTTTCTATAAATATTATCATCCAAACTAATTTTATGACACGAATTGTGCCTTGAAATACTGTTGACCTGAATTGAAGGGGATTGTGGGTCACCATTAATATATTGATATTCAGAATTAAGTCGATTAAATTCACATTGGATAGTGTCATTGAATGTTTTGATATCCGACTTAACATGGATAGACTTGGCTAATATTCCATTTTTACATATATTTTTTTTACCTTGATTAAAGTCACTTACGATACTGCTTATAGATTGACTGTCCAACTTTAACTGGGTAGACTCGATTTTATCCTCGCATAAGACATCATTTGTAACTTGTTTTTCTAATTTACATTTATATAGATTTGCTAATTTTTCCTCTGAGCATGATCTTTTATGCTTCTTCTCAACTTTTTTTCCAGAAGGTCCTTCATAAACCTCTTTCCAAGCAATATTTCTAGTGCTATTCAATAAAATTTCATATTGTCCTAGTTGGCTTCCACTTTTTTCAAAGAGAATAACCTCATCTTCTTGCATAATATTATTCTTTTTTTCTTGATGTATGTTTTTTGAATTTATGTTTCGATGTATTGTCAACATTTCCATGGGGTCACTGTACATTTCTGCATGAAAGATATTATCTCTGATATTCCTGTCAGTAAAACAACCTTCTTTTTCAGTAGGACAAATATTATAGCCATCACAAATTTCCTTCTTTTGAGTTGAACTGAAACTGAGACTGTCGACCATTCTTTCCAACGTTTCAACCCTACATTTTTCTCTTTCATCTGATGATTCAAGGAACTGCAATAGAACTTTGTCCAATATATCTTTACAAATCTCAATCACTTGTGCAATATCTGGCGATGATTTATCAGAAGTCACATGTACATGTTCAAATTTTTTCTCTAACAGATTCTGGTAATTCAATATGATATGTTGTTCATGCTCATTTGAAAACAGTACATCTCCTTCAATTTCAAATTCCTGGATGGTTTCTTTCTTGATTGCCAAATCTTTGATTAAATCATTTTGATCATTTGGAACTTGAATACCTCCAGTTTTGTCAGGATGCTTGCATTCCTCCAATGAACAAATTTCTGTTTCTATAATATTTTGACAATTCTCAATCCTTTCTTCAATGTTTAATTCAGTGTGTACAGATTTTATTTCAGGGCTATCTCTATTATCTCCAAATTTTGTGATAGATTCGTTCTGTGTCATCTTGCTTTTTTTGTCGTTATCTCTTTCATCAGGATGGCGAATCTTGCAGATGACAGTTGCACAAGCTTCTTGGCCACAAGGACCAATATCATTATTAAATTCTTCATTTTTATCTTTCATATCGCCATGAATCGTAATTTTATTTTTTTGTTCTTCAACAGTGTAAGTTAGTTTATTATTTTGAGATTTTCGAGCATCGGAATTTTTTTCAGCCTTTTTTAATTTTCTCAGCTCTTTTTTATTCAAAGGCTTCGAATTGCTCATGTTTTCAGACAACTCAGAAGGTGAAAAAGTGCAACGAATGTCATCAATTTCATCCGTATTTTTTCGATTACGTTGAGCAGATTTACCCTTTTTCGTATATTCCAGTAATTTATCAGTGTCATTTGGACTGAACCCAGGAAGCTCGAGACTAATGGCAACACACGGATCGCATGTATGAGATAACGATTCGCAATGACCGCATGTAATTCGGCTACATAACGTCAATCCGAACACGGACTGTATATATGGAATCGTATATGATTCCTTCAATGTGTCTGAAGGTTTAATAGTTGAGCTTTCTTTAATGATTGCAACTTCTTCGGATTCAATAGAGCTTGTGAGACAGCAGAATAATTCGTGCGCATCTTGCTGGTCGTTTCCATCGAGTAAAGGCCAAGAATCCTGTATTAATCGAAATAAATTCGAGGGTTTTACTGTGCGGTTTGATCCAATATCCATATTTTTCTTTTGTCGGTTACCTTTGTATTTTCTTTCCGAAATAGTAGTCGTGTTCAAATCAGCATGTACTTCTTTTCTCATGACTGAAAACAACTTTATCAGCGCCAAAGACATCGGAGCTTTAAGATCGCCATCATCGTTTTCAATACACGACGAATGAAAGATGTCTTTGGAGTGAAGCAGAGGAGTCTTATACAGACACTGCAAACAGGAATTGAAAAAACATGTGTTACCCATATTTCTTAATCCGCAGCTAGGCGATTCATCCCACCATTTCAAGTATGGCGAAGATACATCATGGGATGAAACATTTTCCTCGCTGGTAATTTCGACAGTGTTGCAATCATCTACCTTCAAATATGTTGTGGCGATTTGTTCATTCGCATTTTTACTGGTATGATGTCCGGATTTTGATTGATTTTTTTGCGAAAACCGCTTCCCTCCTTTCTTGCCCATGCTAATAATACTCAGACTTGTTCAATTGGCCAATAATATGATTAACATTAACGTTGTTCCATGTCGCAGGAAAAATTCAATGCTAAAATCATGTGCAAATTTTCAAGGGCTATTTACAAAATCAGAAAGGTACATTCTAATATCCCATAAAGATTCGTAATAATATTTCAGATACTTTGACGACTCGTAGAAGTAATACGATTTTAAGTCAAGTCTGACACTTTAATGGGCCACTATCTGTTCACTGATGTGATGTTATTTAAGCCGATCGAATTACATTCTTAAACATTTGGGGGAAAACTAACAAAAAAAGTAATTCAAGTTCAATTAATTGTGATATGACATCACCAAACAAATACCAGCTCGCTAGGGAGTCATAAATGCATCTTGTATTTTTAAAAGACTACAAAATATTTGTGCACAACTCTTGATCTAGACTAACAAGACAAATTTCATGACCTCTAAATGAAGAAGGCACATAAGCAAACTGGCATACCACTGGATATATCATTAATTTTAATCTGATTGCAACAATTTTGCATATTTTAGCAACAAAAAACTTATTCGTATTTAAGATCAATGAATACTGTGAACTTGTAATAAATTTGGATTTATGAGAGCTACTTTGCATTTCCAAAAGGGATGTAAATAACCAGATGATTTATTTCTGGGGCCATCGCTACATGGTCCAACGCTGCAAAACACTTTATGTCTTCAAAATTAAAGTATATGGTAAATATGTAAACTTACTTGGTAGATTTATCAATGGAATATGAAAGCAGAGATTCATAAATTTCAAATTGCAAATATTGGTACCATTGTAATCCTCAAAAAAATAAAATAGTGGCATAGTCAAACTCAGTATAAAATAAAAGTGGTGGTTTTGCTCATAATTTGATCTAGTACAACATAAAATTTACTTTCAGTTTTAAAGAAAAGGATCTTCAATACTTATTAGTATTGTTTGTCAGAACCAAGTAAGTTTTTTGCAGCAAAATTGCTGAGGCCATCTGAAATATATTGCTATAATAGCTTGTACTGTGATATCAGCATATTAAAATATTACTTATTGTTCAGTGAATCAAGTGAACTTGTGTGCACCAATAAATTTGTGCCAAATACCACTAAAAATCTAATTGTAGAATGCAAATTTCAAGATTTTGATGATGATTTTGTAAAGATTTCTCTTTTTTACTGCTCCGATTCCCATTCCAGATGTGACCCGTGACCCGCGACCCGTTCCTGTAACCCATATCTATCTATATTTTTCTTTATGACTATCCGGTTCCAAGTTAACAGTTCATCTTTGTGATTCTTCTGGTCCTTACAGAAAATTTGAAGAGGTTGTGGAATTACAATTTTGTAATTGCATATTCCCAAATTCTGTTCCGATGATTTCTAATTCACTCTACACTCTTCCTCTACTTCTCCCAGAAGAAGTATGCTTCTCTAAGCAGCATGCTCCCATAGTGTGTATTAAATAGTGAATAAGTCAATAATATACACTTGCTTTTTGTTAGAAACATGAAATACAACAAAGCACAAGAAACTGTGACAGAAATATATATATATATATATATATATATATATATATATTTACCATGTACTAATTGTGTTGATAGAATTGAGCTAACTTCACCAACACAACAAAATATAAAACCTTACTTGAATTAGTGCAGCCAATTTACTTGGAACGTCATAAATGAACACTGGCCGCAGCTATTAAAAATGAATTAATCCCCAAGAGAGTTAATTCCTGACACTTTTCTGTTTCATATTTTCTTTTTTCTTGCATCGCCTCATGCTGCAATCATCATCACAGCATGTTGTATATTTCTCAAATCTTTACTTTCATTTCTTAACAGATTTACTGATAAACATAATCAGCAGGTTTTAAGACAAAATAATTTTAACATTTTGGTTCACATTAAAATATTATTTGGCAGGTTAACTTTGCTTAGATACTGAAATAGATTGTAAATATAATTGCACTGAACTATGTAATTTTAAGTTGACATCAGACCATGCTGACTACATATATGTTACTTCAAAAGTTAAACTGTTTCATTAAACTGTTTTATTAAACTGTTTCATTATATCTAGTTAGAATATTGTAGTTTCTTTTAGATTGTGAGTTCAAAATTCGGTATTTATTGGCATATAACTAGGTGCATCAAACTACATTCACTCAATGTATATTTTAGACAATACCGTGCTTTTCATCCATGACACCAAAATTCTGTCCCAAACAAAAGGCCATGGTTGAGTTTGTATAGAGATGCTTGAAAAAATTATTTTATGCTAATGCTTCTATAACTGTGACATTTTGTTTGGAATATAGTTTAAGAGACAATATAAGTATATAAATGCAAATCATAACAAATAAATTATAACAATTAGCAGTTTTAATTGTTGATTCCCTGTTTTCCGCCATAGTAGAAACTTTAGCTAATTTTTTATTTACATTGCATAATTTCTCAGGCAATAACCGTCAGATCCGCTTTTTTAATCTCAACATGTGAGTATAAACAGATTGCACATGACCAAAAAAAAGACTGCGGCAATGAAACGTAGCTACATGCATTTTTCAGCTGTAAGAAAATACACTGTAATTTTTATAGTGATCGATTAGTCATCAATTGAAGTAAACTTGCAATAAGTTAAGTATTTGTTTTCAAAATGGTGCTTTCAAGATTTTCAAAGTTCAACTTCAAAATTCAAAACTCTCTATGCATTATGATTGACAGTATATCAATTTGGGAAGTTCTGCTTAGGCTAGGGCTAGCTTTGGTTGTGGGATTTATAATTGGAATAGAAAGAGAATGGAATTCTCAAAACGCTGGACTGAGGACACATATCTTAGTATCACTTGGCTCAACATTGTTTACGGTTAGTGGACTTGCTTTTACGGATGACAGAGGAGATCCAACCAGGATAGCTGCACAGGAAAGGATAGATAACCAGATAAAGTTAAATTAGTATGAATAATTTGAAAATTATTTTTCATCAAAGATTATTTTTATTTATAAGAGCACCAACTATTGTGTTACTTATACTTCTGCATTATATATATGCTAATCTTTTCTACAAGTACAAAGACTTTCCACAAAGCCATTAATGCTAATAATACTCCAAATTATAATATACACGCACTTACTTTGTAATCGAATGAGACACATATATACATATATTCATGTTCGAATATTAATATTTGACTTTGATGTCAGTGAAATGGAAGGATTGAATACTTTTGCTTTGATATTGTTTGATTCATATTAATCTGAATGGAAGTTATAATGCATATACAAAATGGCTAGCATTATTTTACTTTCTGAATTTAAAATCCAATTACTATGAATGTCAACTGTCTTCAAAACTTTCTGTTCAATATGAAGAAAATTTAAAAAAGGTTATTTTTTAAAACTCATGCTTAATGAAGGTTGTTTCCGGAATTGGATTTCTTGGTGCAGGAGTTATTATACATGAAGGGGTATGGATAAAGGGCATTGCTACTGCAGCAGCGCTGTGGCTGACAGCAGCAATGGGGGTAGCAATTGGATTAGGAGCATATATACCAATGGTAAAAATATTAAATTTTAAAGGCATATCCCAAAAAATTTATGAACTTTGATCATCTTTTACATGAAACAGATTTCAAGCTATGTGACAAGCCAAGTTTGATAATTAAATGCATTTGTTGAATATTGCATTCATTAAAAAATGTTATAATGATGAAAACATAGAAATGTACAGTATAGACTCTGCATTATTCTCTGTAAATCAGACTTAAAAGCCTACAGTGCAAGCAGTATTAAATTCGAACTCTCAACTTTTCTTTATTTTTCAAAAAAAATTTGTTTCAATAGATTTGCGGTCAAAACAATGTCAGAAAGAATTTGTTGAGTTGGATTTTATTCTTAACATTTTGTGCTTACGCTTAAACCCAAGTAAGAATTTATCATTGCTTTCCATATGTCAAACTTTAATATTTAAGTTGCTAAAAAAAGCCTTGCAGTAAAAAGGCAGAAAGGTTAATTCAAACATTTCTCGATAGCTTTTCTTGCTTTGACATTTTCTGTCAAATTATAATAAGAAAATGAAGCTGGTGCATCAATGGATGATCAATTTAAAATTTTAATTTTTCCGATAGAAAATATCAGTTTCAGACTGCTTGCCTTACATGAAATAAGTTATATTTGATAAAATATATCTATTACATCATACATTTGTCAGTAACTTTATCATGAAAAAACCAAAGAGAATCACAATTCATTCACCTCCGTTTTTCCCGACTTAAGTTTTTTTCTAAACACCATCTCTTCATAACTTTCAAATTTTGTCTTTATAAAAAGTTCTTCATAGTCAATATTTTTGTGATCAAAAATCGAATAAAATATTTACTATCCAAGGTTTGAATTGCCCAAGTAAATTTTATGTAAAAAATACTTCAAATTTATTACTTTATGTAATTTCAACAATATGGATATTGCAATATTTATTTCTACTATATTATGAGAATTCTTTCTAATGAGGGCCAAAGTGTGAAAAGGGAATTTGGATCTGAAACACTTTGCAACTGAGTGCAATAAATTTCTCATATGAAGTAGATTATGTTCATACTCGGTCAAATGTTAGAAGGAATTGCATGACAATAAGGTTTTAGTAACTTGTGGATACTGTCATTTGTGTCAACAATAAACCATTATGGTCAGTAGTTACATTGCTAAACACTGTAAAGTTTACTGCAAAAAATATAATGGAATTCTATACTTAATATGCAGCTAGTGATACTGCTCATAACAAATTATTTGGAAAATATTAACACAGGCATACATTTACTTTCTGTTCATGTTTGTTACAGTATATCAATTACTTATTTTTCTACGGAAAAAGAGCAGAAATACCTTCATTTTGACATCCAGGCACTTGCTGCAGTGCTCGGAATACTGACATTGACAGGGTTAACTGCGCTGGAAGTTAGAATTTTGTATGGCTGGAGATACAAATCTATTTACCTTGATGTATCACTCAGTTATAGTTTAAGTGAAGTACTCTTGCAGGTCAATTCAATTGCAGGTGCTACAGATATAATTTCAGTAAGTACAATGCAATGTAATATACTAAGATTGAGAGTGCGTTCTCAGCTACACGGAAGTGATGATTTGGTCAAAATAGCTATAGATATACTGAAACTAGAGGGGGTTGTCGGGGTGGAAATAACGCCAGAAAGAATATAATGTACTTCTTAGTATAAATCTGTTCTAAATGTACTGTGAACACAAAAATACTCCAGAAATGTCAAATATTTAACTGCTTATACAAAAGAAGGATGAAAAAGAAATTTTATTTCTAATATATTGTATTTTATACCCAATCCTACTGTGTACTTGTACTTCTATATTAGCCATATATGCCAATACAGTAATTAAGTTTGAAGGCTAATGGCCACTAGACTTCAATTAGTTGAGGCTGATTGAACGCTTGAAGCTGATTGTGCTCGCAGCTGCGTCCTCAAGTGGAATGTTACCCTTCACGGTCCATTCTTTTTCAGTGAGTTCCCAGTCAACATTTCGCTTATTTGCTGTGACTTCAATAACTCCTCCATTATCGAGGGAACGATTTAAGCGGACTGAAAGATCGCCACTCTTCAAGTTGACCTACTCAGAAAGTGATTTATGGTTCAACTAAAAATGATTCAAAGCAATTTAATTACACTTTATATAATATGCAATATTTAAATACTGCAGATATACTTATAAATAACACTATGTCGGATCAGATAATAATTTACCTTGGGGCTGATTATGTTAAAGTCATCGATCCTGTGAGAAACTTCTAAACTCGCGGAATCATCTTTTTGGTTAAGAGTTAACTCAGCGGTAGTCTTGTCCTCATCAACATCAGCATTAATCACTAGCACGCCAGTGCGATCTTTGACGTCAAACTTAGGTTTGAATATTAACCGGCGGCCATTTAAATCAAGTGCCTTGGTTATCCTTAATGGGCCAGCTTCTTTGGTTGCCGTATCGAAGTCGATAGCCATTTGATCTTTTCCTCGTTCTAAACGAGCTTCAATCAATGTGGATTTGGATTTTATGTCATACTCTGCTTTTGCACGGAGTTTCGTATCATCATCAACGTCAGCACTCGTCTGAGATGGTATGAATGCATGTGTAAAAATAAGTTTGCCAGTATTCAATCAGCTATGATCAATATTCATTACCGAAACCCACACTGAACTTGGGAGACCGCGGCTCGTTGCATAGTCATACTTGATGCCAGCATCAACATTGTCGGAAAGCTCACGAGAATATTCGCCTTCGAGTCCCAGAGATCCTACTCCATCTGGGAGAGATGGATCGTTGACATTGATCGTGAATCGAGGTCCAGAGGACGATGCAGCTGATGCAACAGCAAACAGAGCGGCTAATCCGATAACAAAGTTCATCTTAACAAAGCAACAATGATATTCAGAACTAAGTTTAATGAATGAAGTGAAGCTTTGAAAGTGGTCGTTATTGCAAGTTGCAGTTGTTGCATTTAATTATTCTGCTTTTCATTCAACTTGAATATGTTGGGTGACGCTTAAAAATGAATGTTCAAGAAATGAATGTTCAACCTCATACGATTATAAACCTTTGACTTAAATATTTCCTTTACCAGAGTCGCAATCGTTTGCAGAAACAAAAATTGTACAATAAAATAGGAAATGCCAATCAAATTTTTTTAAGACATTCAATATGTCATTCATCATCTCGTTGCCCAAGTTTCCGAAAGATTTGAATCTCAGAATATAGATCATGCTAGAAACTTCTGCTGCAAGATTAAGCAACCTATTTTCAGTGACTGGAAAGGTGAGTCAGCGTTTTTCCCATTTAGGTAGCATAATAATTGAAGAAGGAAGTATAGAGCAAAACACGAAATATTTTTTTTATTTGATTTCTTCATGTTCGTTTTAGTACTCAGATTACTTTTGATTCCATTTGAATATTTACATAACTTGTCCAGAATTAGTTCTAAAAGAGGAAAAGAAGGCGCTGTTGAGTCTCGATGAATTTTAATATGCTTCATATGTTGATATCCTGTTTATAGTTAATTAAGAAAATATTTTCCACGTTCAAAAATATTAATGTGTGTAGTTCTTATTATCTTTTTGAATAAAAGTGCTTTCGCATAAACTATGATTTTTGGAGTGCTAGAAGACTTGTGTGATGATAATTAAGAGATTATTTTTTAATAGTTTTCAAAATTTGCATTAAAAAGTCCTTTCTAATTTAGTTTCTAGAACAGTTTTGGCTGGACGGAAATATTTTAATTTATACGTCATTCTATTTGATAGGAACTATTTTGCACCTTTCTTTAAAACCAAAAAGTACCAATTGTTAATTATTCTAACAAGTGTTTGCCCTTTTTATAGTTCCAAAGTCAAGCAACAGCAATTCAATTTAAATGTAAAAAGCATTTTGCAAGGAAAAAATGTGTATAAGGACCAATATATGTAACAATGTTGCTGCTCATAAAATGATTTCATTTTTCTCCAATCTGAAATTACAACTAGAAATACAATGTTAGACTGACATTGACTAGTTACTCCTTTACTCAGCTCTTGTTTAATTTATGTAACTAAACTTTTTTCTTGTTACTAAATATTTTCTTGGTCCAATAAAGGTTGCATTAGTCACTGGCGCATCTTCAGGGTTAGGTCGCCATTTTGCCAGAACTCTAGCCTTTCACGGTGCAAAAGTCATAATTGCTGCAAGGCGAGTGGATAAACTAAATGAGTTGATTGAAGAACTTACCACAGAAGGAATCAGTCACTCAAATCTATGCGCAATACATGTTGATATTCAAGATATTTCTAGTGTGAAGTCTGGAGTAGCGCAGGTAGAAAAAAAATAATAGCCCTTAAACAATTTTGCCTTAATAATTTATGTACTTAAAACTCAATTATATATTTTACAAAAAATCAACTTAAAATGTAATAAGTGTATTGCACTAAAGCTACTGCTGATGAAAAACATCTTATTTTCGCTTATTGGCATCCTGCAACATTTACTAGTGGTCAGTGAGATTGAAATTTAATTTTTTTACAGTATATTACAATTTAACCATTGTTGTAGCTGAAAAGTAAATGTCGGCTCAATGTAAATTTGTCATCATATCATATGCAAATCGAAATATGACATTAAAATACTCGAAATATAGGCGGTTCTATTTAACTTCAATTATGTTATTTTTTTAATTTGATGCAACAGAAAATTTAGTAAGGTTATACTTGAATAATGTTAGCCAGGGGCAGTTCAGTTGAATAGACACTGTTGAATTTGGATGCATTAATCAACTTCTAAAACTGTAAAATTCAAGGCAATTCAAACTTAACCTCAATAACTTATGTTTGGGGTGGTATGGTTATGTTGTAATTTCTATAAAAGAATAATATCTCAAAATACAATCAATAGGGCGAGAAAAGTTTTGGACCAATAGATATCCTCGTAAATAATGCTGGAATTGCGGCCGATAAACCAGCTTTTCGTCAAACCGAAGAAGATTGGCGAAAGGTCATCGATACAAATTTAACTGGACCGTGGTTTATGGCTCAGACTGTGGCTAGAAGCATGGTCAAGAATAATATAAAGGGCAGCATTATCAATATATCAAGTGTGGCTGGGTTAGCTCCTACCTCTAACATTCCTGGGTATGCTGCAAGTAAAGCGGGTTTGGTAAGTGTGCAAATCCTTTGAAGGATATTTCTGCAGGTATAAGTAGCCTAAGACATATTTAAAGGAAAATAAACTCATTGACTATTCATTCATCTCAAATACTCTAGGGTAGGTAAAGTGGGTTTAGTAAGTACTATAAATCCTTTCTCATATGTTATAATTTCGGGTTTGAATTAATAAGCTATATAAGATAAAATAATAATGGTGTTTTCAGGCTTAATTTGCCTTATTTCTTTTAATGTTCTGAAAAACTACAATTCAATTTCCATACAAAGCAAATTTACCTTAAAGCATGGCTACCAAAAATTCTTTTACACTCAAATATTTATAAGGTTTGTCAACAGCAGTATTTCAAAGCAAATTGGTTTCAAGTTTTTGGATCAAAATGTTTTTTTTATTGCTTCATATATATAGGGTTATGTGGGAAAATTTATAGAAAAAACTTGAATAAGTTAATTTAATACTAATTTATATAAATGAAGTTCCTGTTCTAAAAACTGACTGCTTTTTAAGCTCATAAATTTTATACGAAAATCTCTTGAATGCATTTGATTATATATGGACAATTATGTTCTTATTGAATTATGCCTATTGCTTATAGGTGCACTTGACCAGAGTTTTGGCGTTAGAATGGGCTAGATATAATATTCGAGTAAACAGCATTGCACCAGGGTACATACGGACAGACATGAATAGTTCATTTTTTGAGACCGATAGAGGGGAAAAAGTGATTCAAAAAGTACCCCAAAAAAGGCTAGGAAAACCGGAGGATCTTGATGGTATGTTACTATTGATGGCATCTGAGGCAGGTGGGTTTATGACTGGGAGCATTGTCAATGTGGATGGAGGGCTCTTAGTAAGTAACCTGTAAAATAGGCCTATTTTTGGAATACTTTTGTTTTCTAATTCTTATTGGTGAAATACTAAAAAAATACGTAATCTTAATATTTCGTCAATTTGTGTGATAAACATTATTATGTTGGATGTAATGAATTGGCTTTTAAGAATTTTAGTTTACAATGGAAAAGTAAAAAAGTTATTTTGTACCCAGTTCAGCGTGAGAATTTCTGCTTTGACGAATTTTGAGTGTGACAAATTGATTTGGTGGTCCCAACAAGTTTGATTACTTTAATGTATAATATACTAACTAATTGTGTACATCCTATCCTGACGTAATTAAAAATGGCTTTTCATGCATCTCTTAATTTTTGTTAATCTCTTTTAACTAAAACGAAAAGTTCAGTCAGGTGCAATTACCTTTAGAGGGATTCTACTATATCTGTATCTATCTTTAAACATATATAGATCGAGTCATTTTTTACGCTGGTACAAGTGGGTTTTTTAACTTTGTTTGAATTCTTTAGAATTGAAATTGCTCCAAATTTGTAAGCTATCTATCTTCTTGACGAGCTTTAGCTATTAAACCTTTCAAGATTATAAGCTAAATATTTTGAACCAGCTCCATGAGTCTATCGACATTAGTATAAGTGGACATATTGAAGAGATTACTCTGGTAACTTGCATAAATTCAACAGCTAATTTGAATTTGTCTCTCACTGTATAATCTTAGTTAAATTGAACTATCTTTTTATCAGTCAGAGTCAAATTAAAAGCTACATTATTACCTTCAGGTGGTCATTTACTCAAATATTTCACCTGCCTATAAAATCGTCTTTGGTCTTTAGTTGTAGCTCTAGTATTAGCTCTAGGCTGTTAAAACATTTACTCAGACTTAGCAATTTAACGTGCAACACAAAACTATGACAATGAGGAAAACAGGACAAAAGATATATAGATTACTTTGTACTAGTCACTATAAGACAAGAATTTGATAGGATTAGCTTGCATGATCAGAAGTGAAACTTGCTACCGCTTGAGATATTACAAATATAGTTTATGACCGATTTTCAGCCATATTCAAATTGAAATGACTTTACTATTAAATAGATGCAGCAATACGATCATAGGCATTATCATAGGAATTAAAATATTTGATTTGTATTAAAATTGACATTTTTATTAAACAATGATAATGTCAACAATTCGTAAAGATTGCACTATTTACTGGCTACAAAAAATGTCTGCATTCATCTAGGTATTAAAAAAGAGAAGTGAAAGTGTATATGTAATACGTATAACTTGCTTCACTATTATGCAGAGGCACAGCGAAAGTGAAAATAAGCAAGAGACTTATAATATATATGTAAATTATACTAATGTTAAGAAAAGTAAACAAAAACAAGGAAGAGTGAACTAAAACATGTCTCTATAGCTCCTGCAGTACAAGCTGTTGAACATTGGCTCCATGTAAAATTTAGGTGAAACCAATTATAATAATTAAATGCAATAATTTTCACAGCTAGGCTTGTGACTGTTCTAGAACTATTTATGTAATCCTTGGAAAACCATCATCAGCAGAAATAAAGCGGAGTAACTGATAATAGATCCGAATAAAACGGAAATAAAGTAATGATGATGATTCTAGAATAATATACCACTTGAAACGGATTTTGAAATAGAATAAAAGATGTTAAAGAAGAGTTTTGAGCAAACATGATGAACATAGGGTCAGTATTTTGTCGATTGAACTGGTTATGTGACTATTCGGGAAAATGGTTAAAGGGATTTCCAATTAACCACAAGAAAGATGACATGTGGCAAATTGCGAAGGTGCAGAACAAAGGAATCTGTTAAGGATTATAACAACAGTATGAACATAAATGATTAGTATAAGGGTACAAATGGGGTAATGAGCACAATGAAGGATAAAGTAGAAAAAGCATAGGCAAAATATAATTGGAACATATGCAAATATGGGCAAACACATTTGAGCAGTTATGCCATAACACTTGATAGAGATAGCAGGACCAGTATCTTGACACAAGGTCAAACATATTAGTAATAAGAAAGTTTTGTCAAAAATTTTGAATGCAAAGTGAGAATTAAAATAAATTACCTAAAAGACTCAATGAATAAAATAGATACTATCAGGTTTATGAACCTCAATACATTGACAGATATTGTTTTTCAGAAATACTACCTTTGCAAAAATTGCAGAGGTATTGAATTGGAAAGTTTGAAGACTGAACATGATGGTAGTAAATCCTACATGAAGTGTCTTTCAATGTCTGCAATAGTACTGTTAAAACTATATTAAAAAAATTAATATTCAGATTCCATTAGAGTTTTAAGAATCATAACAAATATTTTCTGGTTGTGCCTACAGACAAAGACACACATATATATATATACATGTATATTAAATTCTGTACAAATGGTATAGAAATCAAGGAAAGTTTACAGAAGTACCTGAGTAGTTAACAAATTATCTCCAGTCTATATCCCAAGTATCAAGTTTTTCAGACCAAAAGGTACAGTTTTGTTCATGTATGAAAATATATCTGAACATGTTCAAGTATTAAATTGGGATAATAAGATTAGCACTGAACTGAATGAAAAAAATTGTTCAGAATAGTACTATTAATAATAACTCTTCATTGTACAGTCCATACAACACTACAAATAAACATACAACAATGCAATTGGGCTATGCATGTGGACATCCATTTATCCCTGACATAAATGCAAATCTTCAAGTATCTGGTGACATTAGGTTTAATATGACCAAAGAGATGTACAATAAAAATTTTCCATGAAAAACTTGAAGCATGTACAGACTTATCTATGGCACTCTAGGTGCTGTAATAAACTATAAATGATATGGACTCAATTCTCTTCCCCAAATATATCAATGCTGAAAACTATGAATACTGAAAGCTATTGGGGTTGGTTTTAACTAGCAGACTTTACAAGATGTTATATATATATATTGATTAACTTACTGCGGTTTTGATTTAGAAACTTCTGCCTAGCTACAGTTTTAAATGTAACTACCAACTTTCAGTGTAGTGTTGCCTCACAGTTTGTATTCCATGGAGGAAGAGCTCAAAAAGCAGTATAAATTTGAATCAATAGTCAGGATACATGCATATTAGAAGAAAAACAATTAGACTTTCTCATGTCCATCATGTATGCTTTTTCCTTTTCTTACTGAAACATAAAATTGTAACATTAATGCATGCCAATGCCACAATCTTAAATTTGTTGTTGTAGTTATCATTTTTGTATGCTTTCATTTAAGGTACATCTCTGTTTATACAAGTAGATAAAAATATCAGCATCAATTTTTTCCACTGAAAAATAACAATACATATTTCAATAAAGTGCAAAGAAGCAGCTGAATAGCTCCTATCAGTAAAACAGTCTTACATTGAATTACAAAAAAATTGTTTAAAAGTAATTAACATATCAATCAATTCAGATTAAGAATTTTAATATTTTGCCAATACTTTTTTTACTCACCTCATTTTTAAACATTGAAAAGATGTTATGCCAAGAGTTGAATATTTATTCCCACACTTCTTTAACATAGGGAATGAAGTTTGAAGCCATTACTACATAAGCATATATTCAAAATATTTCAGCACTACCAGTGCAGTATTTCATTTACTTAGGTACTTGTACTATTCTATGTTGATCAGGAAACAAAAAAGCATTTTTCAAATAAATTCTATTATACTCATAGATATGTTTGCCATTTAGAAGCAAGACATATTAAACTTGCATGAGTGTAATTTATAGAAACCTTTCAAATAAGAGCTTGGTAGATAAAACTTCATGGGTCAACAAGCTGGAGCAAATTTCTGCAAAATAATGCAAGAATAACCAAGAGCATGTTTAACATAGAAGCAATGTTACATCTACACCTATAAACAATTGGTCTCTTGGTAATTATTTGTAGCTACTTAAATTGAATAGTTTTTCCACATTTTACTCAATTGCTTCTCAAAATAGTATAAAGCTATGCACCACATTTGGGAAAATTTAAAATGCAAACTTTTTCCAAGCATGGTATTTATTCTAGTCAAAATTTACTTTTGCAAATAGCCTGAGAGGAAAATTATTAAGACAGTACACTTTAAGCATGGGCTACAAAGGTTTAGCAGCCAGATTATAACTCTTCTAATGAATATCCATGTTTTATATGCACAGGATGATATTCCTTAGCAAACAAAAATGTATATTTTAAGGACAATAGAGTGATCAGGCAGATGATAAAGCGTTTTTAATGCTGATATATAATGGAAATTTAAGCACCAGTTTGTTTATGATGAGATTTAAAACTTTAAAATTGACTAAGTAAAGAAAGTAGAATTTAAGGTTATAATCATTATTTAATGGTAGATTTGGTAGAATGTAGTGGCAGTTAGTGAATAAATATGGGATGAATATGGGCCACTAGTTAAAACTTGATTTAGTTGAGTTGGTCAAATATTCAACCACTCTTGTTTTTTAATATGCACAGGCAAGATAAACATCTGTGCACTGGTCTCAATTTTAAATTGAAGGTAATTTTAGTGGAATGTAGTGATAATGGTCAAATTAATGTAAGCTGAATATGATGTATTAGCTAGATTACAAATATTATTCATAATTTTAATACTAGTCTATTTTTTGCTTAAATGCAGGCTATAATCACAAAGCACAGCTAAAAAGTTTTGCTCTAAACCAACTTTATATTTTCACAAGTTAATTTGGTGCAAAAAACTTAAATTGTTCAAATAAATAAAAAAACAGCCATGTTCTGAAAGGGTAGTGGAGAACTGAATCAACTAAATTTGACTAATGGCTTGTGCACAAATCAACCAAAGGATGGCTCCTTTGGTTGAATTTACATTTGTGCAAGTAAATGATCTTCAAATGAACTCATGTAAAGAAATACTAATGCATTGCGCTAATAAAATTGGCAAATTACTGGCTCAACTATTATGACAAGGAATAAAATTTAAACTAACGTCTGTCCCAGTAAGATGCATCAATTTGTTTTAAAAAATGGAAAGTATCACAGAAACTGCATGGAAAAGTATGAAGGCAGTAAATAGAAAAATTGGAGATAATATTTCAATAGCATTTATTATAAGGGCTTTGAAGAAATAGCAATAACTATGGGTATGTCTTTAGAAAAGGGGAGATTTTTCTCCTTCTCTTTAGCAGTCAAATGGGTACAAAAATGGTACGAGGTGCTAGACTGCACAATTTTCATCTTGTTTTTCATAGCAGTGATATTAAAAATCAGATGCTACTTGTTTCTAGTGCCTTTCTTTGTACTAAAAGTGGACTTAGAGTGTGATGCTGACTTTATTAATACTAAACCATGGTAAAAATCATAAATCTTATCAGCACTTTAAATCTGCAACTATGACTGCTGAATGTGCCAAGAAAATTTACATTAATCTTTCACTCAAAGACTACTGGCACATATTACTTTACCATGCAGAAAGTAGTCATTAATGTCATGAAGTATTGGAAATTGAACAATTCAATGACATTCAAAACTGTATTAAATAAAAATCATTCAAATTATTGTCACAATACAGGAGCACATTCCTTAACTTTCATTCTTTGTACAAAAAAGATCCCTCTAACAATATCCACGTCTTAATTGTCTACACCGTATTTCACAATTCCACAAAGTATTTTCTTTGTTTCCTAAATCCATATCTCAGATAAACGTCCAGTGGAGTAACCCCATAATTAAGTATCTGGTCAATCCAGGCTCAATATTTGTTATCAAACAAAAACATCTCTCACTCTTCTTTTTTCCACAACATTTACCCTGCTACTGTGCAGAGTAAAGTTGATAGTAGTTGAGAAGATTCCCTTGCGCTCCTTTCACTAATATTATATATTTTAACTATTGTGTTTTGTTTATAATTATTTTGTTGTTTGTGCATTGCTTTCTATTCTAATTTTTACAATTATATCCCAGTAGTTTATAAGAAACACTCAATTTTAAAGTGAAAAACAAAAACAGCTGCTGTTGTCCTAAAGTATATGAACAACAAATGGAATCAGTTCATGAATTATCTCTTTTCATGCAACGCAACATGCCTACAAGTTGTCAAAAATTAAGCCAAACCTATTCAAGTTACAAAATTTTTTATGTATAGTACAATACCTCATTTGTTGCTATGAAGCACGTGACAAATAGGGTTGAACTTCAAAATAATTGTAGTGAAGTTGATGAAATGGGTGTTATGTCATTTACACAATATTTTTCTGACAGGTTTACCAGTTTTAGTTCTATCTCTGCAGTATCTATTTTTAAAGTATTTTTTTAGATACCTTTTTTCATAAAGAACTATTACATGTGGTGCCTGAAAATATCCAGATATTGCTTATCAGGTTAATTATAAAATGTGTGAAAAAAGATAGCTTAAAAACTGTTCAATACAATATTTTAAATATATAGTCTAAACTGATGAAGTTTTATACAAACTTTATATCAGCTTTTCCTTTCTATTCCTCTTCTAAACCACCACAGTAAATTATGAGTCTCCAAGCACCGTGAATTTTTCATGCTTGCTCATTTGGTAGGTAAGTTGTTACGTATTCTATTATTGGTTTTGAGTTTGTAAAAAACTTGTCTTGCTGTGTGATTCAACCACTACGTGTGGTGGAATTCTTTTGAGTGTTGAGTTGGACACTTTAACTCCTTGTTTAGTTACTGTGTAGTGTCAGCCAAGTTTTCTCTAGATGGGTTACTATTGATTGCCATACCTTACTGTCATACTAGGAGGAGCATTGCTCTTTCTGGTTTTGACTACAACTTGGATTTTCTGCATATCTTTATCCCTTACAAAGTGCATGCCTTTATCATAAACATCATCTTATCTGAACCAAGAAAAGAGTTTTATCTTTCTCAATTCTCTTTTTTGTACTTGTGGATTTAATTACATTTTATATTTGCCTTTACTATAGTCCTGTACTGCATAAATTTTCATAGCTTTGCACGTTCCTCTTATATTTTGATACAGTTATTTAATGTAATTGATTTTAATTGTACTAAACTTACACATGAGTTTTATATATGTTCTTTTCAAGTTTCTGGTCAAGAATAGTTGCTAGAACTTTATGTAAAACTTAGCAAACTAAAATGCAGCACTCAACTGTAACAACAAGAAAACAAGACAAGACAATGTATAAGTTATCGTATGTTATTCAGTACAAGATAGAAACTGAAGCTTAACATACATGATCCAAACTGAGACTTCTGATCACTTAAGATGCACCAAATAAAGTTGATAACCAATTATAATCGATTTCCAACAATAGTTCAATAGAATCGGTTTTAATCAATAGATGCAGGAGTCCTAACAGTTGCGTCATGCAGTGCGATGCATTGTCACTACCTTGATGTAAACATAGCAGATTGCACTAAAAAACTTGATAAAAATCGGTATGCAGATAAATCCATATTACTTGTAATCAACTGCACTTGATTAAAATCAAGCAACGAGTTCAAAACTATTAAAATGACTCTAAAATTTAGCACAGCATATGAACTGATTGGCCAATATGAACTTGTACCAAAACTTCGTCTGCTTAACAAGTGCCCTCGCATTGAATCATACAATTTTTAAAATTTTATACCCAAGTATTAATATTGGGAATTTACAAAGACACAAAAATATTTTATTTCTTGCTCTACATGATATTGATTTTCTCACAGGTTTGTAGCACTTGAACATCTCATTTAAATAATTATGAGATTTAAAATGCTGTTCTTTGCTAAAACACAAATGTAAATGAATATCGTAGCTAGTACTCATACGTATAACTGTTTCTTTTCTTTAGGCAGAGGGCGCATTTCAGCAATTTGTAGAAGTACATTTTCCTGGTTTCTTTTGTAACTGCTTTTCAGTCTTGAAATCTTGCAAATTCTTGTTGAGATAAAAGAGAGACGGTATAGTGATATAATATGTGTGTACCTAAGAATGGGGGTGAGGACCAATGTCCGGCAGAGGGCAGACAGCAAAAAAAGATTTAATAAAATATAAAAATTTTTATTTAACTTAGAAGAGTGAACATAAACACAAGACTGAATAAATAAACACGTTCCCGCTAGCTCCTGCGGCATACCCTCTTGAAGTGCCCTTGAAGCTGTCTTTCCGGTGGATCTTGCTGCATCTTTTACTCCATAAATAAACATGTTAATTTCCTATGGAAAGCTTGTGACAATTCTAGAATAATTTAAGCAGTTCTGAGAAATTATCTTCGGCGGAAATAAAGCGGAGTAATT
>JAULBW010001383.1:0-27846 GCA_032358265.1 Vaucheria bursata | reverse complement strand
GAATGAACTGTTGGGTTTATAGGACGGATCCTGCAGAATCACGGGTAGACGGATTGAAAATGGAAATGAAGTATATTCTGATTCAAGAAAGATATGGATGGATACAATGGGTCATAGGTCACAATCTGTAGTGGGGAATTAGAGCAGTAACACATAGAAATCCTGACAAAGACTTGCAAGGGAAAAAGGTCAGAAGTAAGAATAGAAGAAAAGTTTGCAAAACGAGGGATGTGGATCAATAGCAACAAAAGGAACAAGGGAAAGAAAAGGGAAGTAAGTCTATTAGCTCTTGTGTATTTACTTGTGTGTATTTGAGTGTGTTTTCACTAATAAATAAAACTATAAACATGAAATATATAAAAGAATAATTTATGACTAGCTTGAAGTTGATGACTAAAATTTTCCATTGGCTGGTTTTTGGGGTCATATAAAAATGTAATGCAGATCATATAACATAGAACATTTTAGAAGATGCAGATCTAAAGCATAGTTGTAGTCTTAACAGAAGGGTGAAATTTGAGAAAAAAATTAATTTCAGGAGTATTCTTTTCCATATTTATTTTCATTACTATTTACCCCCTCTAGTCATATCTGTCCATATGAACCCTAACTCTTTGTTTACTGGTATTGCATAACAATGCTTTTGAGGCTTTGACTTTAGACAAATCTTGAGTGTAATAAACCTACATAGTGTGCAATATGAATTCTCGCTGATTTGACTGAGATATGAAGCCGCAACGAAATATGGAAAAGTGATTATCAGTTACAATTATAAATGCACAGTTTGATTTATTCTTGGATCAACTAAGTACCAAGTGCAGTGTAAAGCTCATTGCACACATACAGTGCAAAATTGTTGCTATGGTGTAGGTTGTCTGCTTCTAGCATATATTTCAAATCAATATCTTTCAAATTCAATTGATTTTCTTTGCATTTCTTTATAAAACTTTCTTTTGTGTTGAGTAAATAAACATTTTTTTCTAGTGCCGGGAAATTTGCCTTTATGATAAATTTTCTGTTTCTTGAAGTACAAGCAGAAGTTTGCTCGAATTTTTCCATTCTAACTTGTAAATTTAGAATAGACACTGGTGATAACCAAGCTTACAAAACCTAAGAGGTGAAATATCTTTGTCAGGCAGCATATTCATTACTTCAATAATTATACCTAGAAATAATCTGAAGAGCACAAACGACTTGCAATGTTCCCGCTAAATACATCCAATAAAAATTCAAATGGAGTTATTTAATGTTTTAAAATTTTAATTTTTATATGCAGAATCTAGGAAATATTTATAAATGTATATTAGACACTGCAAAGTGTTATATAATATGCATATATGTCGGGAATTTCGATGTTGGTCTGGGAGCGTGGTAGGTATCTTCGATGGAAGTGAAGTTGATGTACTGATCAATATATATTGCACTTTTTTTAGGAAACTATGCTTGCATGCCTGTAGAAAATGACAAATAAGTCGAACAATTAATCTAAGAACAGTATTTCAAATTGCATTTTTAGCCAATTTGAACCGAAAGAAAGTCTTACGTGAGCCTCAAAACTCTTCTTATGTCACATTTTCAAATCATTCTGATCGCAGAACATATTTTTGCGTGTATTTAATAGACACGTAAGAACTCATAATATAACATACAAGTGGAATTTTCTTTCACAACTTCAGCCTTGGAAATGTTCAGATTGGTTGTATTTGGCGGTGCGTAATCTTATGGTCAGGCAACCTAAAATTGTTAATACATACTGGAGGAGATAAAATTTTGCATCGCCTCAATAGTGTAGGCAATGAATTATACTATAAAACTATGTTTTATGGCATTGTTGGGTTCCACTGGCATACGTGCTTTCGGCATTTGTGGCAAATCCCTTTCAAAGCTCCGCAATAAGTCAAGAAGAGATTCAGGACACTATGAATCTAGACTTGAAATGTCTGAGAGTGGGAGTTGGCTCAGAAGACCAAGCATATTGGATTTTCGAAGTGATACTCTTACTCAGCCAACAATGCAGATGCGAAAATTAATGTCTAAGGCAGAAATAGGTGATGACGTATTTGGTGAAGACCCAACTGTGAATAAGCTCGAAACAGAGGTCAATAATATTCATGCCTATAAATTTTATTTGTCATTTCATGAGATAAAATTCCATTCCGTTAATGTAAATAGCTCCAAAACTTATGCATAAATTATTAATGAGATTGGTCTAAGCTTTCATGCTGCTCAAAATATAGTACAGCACACCGTGTGCGGTACGCACAGCTTCAACGGAAAATTTAGTGAATCTTATATAATATTATATAGATCATAATGTATAGCCAAAAAATTTATTTTGAAAAACTAGCAAATTTTAAAGCAGAATCAATCTAACTTAGTTGAACCGGAAATGAGCTTTCAGTACACACTTAAGGATTTATGGGTCAAGAAAAGGTCACCTTAGTCCATCAGATAAAATGGGATGGTATTCGTTACGTGATGAAATTAACTTATCGATAATTGATTTAGAGGAGTTATACTTTATAATATGATCATACTTGTTTAACGGTCAAATGTAATTGTTTTAAAAGAAATTCGATATTAATAATGATAAATTCGAAAAATCTGTAATTTTTATATGATATCTGTGTCATGGTTATATTTGATGGAGTTTTTGTCAAATATGGATATTTTGTCACAATTACCTATAAATCATTATTGAAATTTGCTCTGCTTTGTTTAGGATAGTAAAGTCTTGAAGGACAGTTCATTCAACAAGCAGCAATATGCATTCCCCTTTTGACATATGTATATAACTATAATTCTTTGGCGGCTGTTAATATTATTTAACAGCATACTAGTTTATGCAAGAAATGACTAAAGCAAACTATTTATGGCTAATAGAATAGCTAGATCATGCTATAGTGTAATTTTTACTTTAAAGAAATTTTTTTCTGAAGGATTGCATGTAGCACTTAACATATTTGTTTCAGGTTGCTGCGCTTCTAGGAAAGGAAAGTTCTCTCTTCGTACCGTCAGGAACAATGGCAAATTTAATATCGCAATTAGTTTGGTGCAATAAGAGAGGAAGCGAAATAATTATTGGAGATCAGAGTCACATGTTTCTATGCGAACAAGCTAATGGAGCACAATTCGGTGGTATCGGGTATCATCCATTACCTAATCTGCCCGATGGTACTATTGATATTGATCAATTGGCTGCCTCAGTAAGATTGCCAAGCATTCTTTCTCCAGCAAGCTGCCTTATTGCCATTGAAAATACCCATAATCAGTGTGGTGGGCGGGTTTTGACGGTAAAATGTGCTATTCATTTTTTTCTCGTGAAATCATGAATTATTTTTATTTCTAGTCCTAGATTAAACTTTTTCATCTAATATTTACCTATCATCTATATCTTGGATTAATTCAGTGCGGCGACAGTTATATCAATGCTTACTACTACCACATTATTGTTACTTAATATTATGACCATGATATGCTGTTGTCATAGTATAAAAGTATTATTCTGATTTTTATTAGTCATGGCACTAGTAAATTTAATTCTTATAAGTCTCCCATTCAGGCATATTTTTATCTGAAATATGACTTGGGAAACAATGGGGTTTGAAAGTGTATAC
Organism: Vaucheria bursata; assembly: GCA_032358265.1. Taxonomy (NCBI): domain Eukaryota; class Xanthophyceae; order Vaucheriales; family Vaucheriaceae; genus Vaucheria; species Vaucheria bursata. Next base: position 24,229 of record JAULBW010001383.1, on the reverse strand, counting down.
TTTTGCGGGCTTGGGAAATTCAAAATGCTATGGTAAAATGTCCATCTTTTGTTAGACATAAATACAAAGTAATGGAGCATCTGGTGATTTATGTCATTTCAGGTTGAGTATATGAATGCCATTGGAGAATTTGCTACAAATAGAAGTTTGAAACTACATGTTGATGGAGCTCGAATTTGGAATGCAGCTGCTGCTCTAAATGTTCAGCCTTCTGATTTAGTGAAATATGCAGATAGTGTTAGTATATGTTTTAGTAAAGGACTGGCTGCACCAGTTGGATCAGCTTTATGCGGATCCTTTGAATTTATAAATAAAGCTCGATTGATTAGGAAAGCACTAGGTGGCGGAATGAGGCAGTCTGGAATTTTGGCTGCTGCTGCTCGAGAATCGATTAGAAAAATGCTTCCAAGAATAGCCGATGATCATGTACAGGTAAAACTAGTATATTCTGAAAACTTGACTTTTTCTTCTTGAATCAATAAAATTGCTTAATGAACATACAAATTTTGCTAAGGCGCATCCAAAATCTTAAGAAGATTTTAGTCGCTGTGCACATCGTTCAAGAGCATTGCAGAAAACTACAATGTAGCATACTTCTTAAAACTTGTCAATTATTTTACTGTTATCTCGGCTTGATGAGAACCTTCGGTAATGAATCCGATCTGCTTAATTACCAGCACAAAGCATGGTATTCTATCATTTATCTATATCACACAAATTGCTACATATACTTTACTCTTTCATTCACAGGCAAAAGCACTTGCTGTAGGAATTTCAGAATTAAATTGGCCTGATTTTCTCTTGTGCAATCCCGAAACTGTTGAAACAAATATTGTTATAGCAAAAATTGGCCCAAAACTGTTGGAGAAAGGCATGTACGCAAAGGAATTTTCTGAAAAATTGAAAAAACGTGGTATATTGGTTCTTCCAGTTTCTGAAACAGCTATACGGTTTGTGACATACTATCAAATCACACCAAACGATATTAAAAATGCAATAGAAATCATTAGAAAGTGCCTGTCCACGCTTGCAGAAGCATTTACAGAAACTTCATACAGTGATGGAGTAAATGCTCAATTAGACAAAAGTAATGATACATTAATAGAAAATACTTTGAGTGTGGACGGTACTGTTACTGACACAAAGATAAATGAGAGCCTCACTACTATTTCAGCATTAAAGATGACCTCCGAAACGGAAATTCTTTCCCCAACGGAGATACATGAAGAAACTGGAAAATTGCAAGAAATTTTTGATAAGGAGGTTGAAATTTCGAATGAAGAATTAGATGATGGATCATATTCAAATTATGAAGAAATGGAAATTGCTGGTATGGCAGTTTCAAATATGGGATTTGTAACGGTTTTATCAAGCAAAGTTTCAAATCGTGCATTGATTGTTCCGATAACCCCAGCGGACCCTATGTCGGCTGGGTTAGACACCCAAGAACCAGGCACTCCGGAAGCGCTAACTCTTCTTCAATTAATGCAAGGAATTGACATGGATTTCTATTTGCCTTTGGAAACGCTAGCGAAACGCATGAAAACGCGTGCAGTCGAATTAGAATCGGTATATTTTCATGAAGTTGATCCGGAGTTTGGTGGGGCCAGCCTAACCCTACGAGGGAAGTCTTCGTTAGTCAATACTCCAGTTCCCGAACCAATTGCATTTCCTGAATTTGAAGCAATGCCAGGAGATGCAATTTCCTCGACAAAGTTGGAAGATACTATTGAAGGCACTGTTTCAACCTCAACAGGTGATCGACCCCTTGAGTATTTAGGTAAATGCGGTTTTGAGGGAATAGCTCTTGCACTGCGTTACACTGGTAGTCGGATATTTGTCAACCCAAAACTATTGCAAGGTAAGGCAGAAACGGCGTATAACGATGAAGAAAATGAATATTATTTAGATATGAATGAGATTGAGCTAAGATTTCCGAGTTTTGTTTGGTTAAGAGAGGCACAGAGAAAACAGATTCTCAGTGATGCTATGCTGGAATCTGATAATGATGTATCTACATCAAATCATTCAGTGAATGTAGAGCCACTTGTATCCACCACTTAGTGTTCAGAACTATCTCAAGATAAACTTATATTTATGCATTTTGTACAATTGTCAATTTTTGTTTATAAATTTTTCAAGATGATATTGAGTTTATGTAGCAAGTGTGAACAGATGCATTACTGACTTTCAAAACCAAATACAATTTAAATACAACCTCTATGTGTTAAGCTTCATGTAAATCATTTGATCAGCAAACAATTATTAGGAAGCTGAATTTTATTTTAAATACTTGCCTGAAAAACATGCTGGAGGCAAAGTATCATTATCACCTATTCATACAATATTCGATTAAATGTAATTCAATACGAGCTCTAAAAGATTTTACTTTTATCTGTTCCAATAAATATTACGACAAAGTAGCCATCATAAATGTGAGAAAATATAGTATTGTACTTGTTAAATAAGTGTATCATGGCATACATTTTTTAGAATTAAGGTGTTCCAGGGTATTGAATGTAAAACAGGATTCATTATCTAGATCTCTTGGCATTTGGTATATAGTACTCATGCCCAAAATATCTTTGTTGCATTGTTGCTGAATCATTGCCCTTGACATTTGTAGCATCAGTTTATTTGAGAAAACTCTTCCCTACTTACTGTGAAATCCCACTTACCATCCGACAAAGGTACACAGAGCTCAATTACTTTGACATCAACTATACTGGTCATGGCAGAAAGTAGCATGCCAACTGCTAGAAAATAGTCCCATGTTTGTATGTGCCATGGTATTTTTGCCAAGTGCCATCCTGAACTTCTTTCAAATAATGAATGATACAAATACCGACCATTTTTAGCCAACTCATGATAAATTGATACCAGATCATGTCAAATACATAAAGCAACTTAAATCTATTCAATACTTTAAAAGAGCAATATTAATAAGAATAGAAACTATAAAATGAAACAAAATAAGATAAGCAAATACAGTAATAAAAAAACACTTATGTTATAGTTCCTCGAAAAATTTCAAATTATTTTTTTCAATTTTTTCCGCCCCCAACAGAATGTTCAATTTAGTGCCACGGACATATAGTAGGCTTGACATCTGATCCTGCTCTTACAACAACTTAGGTGATACTACTTGACTTGTATTAAGCATTGCTAATTTTATTCAAGATTGTAGAGAAAAATTGTGTGCTTGTTACATTAGCTTCAGGATTGGTAAGTTGGCTTTCAACTTGACATCAAGTACAAGTCAACAACCAGTCAACTTTGTTACCCATGTCAATGTGACATCAAGATGTGCACTTGCATATTTTAGCTCAACCAAACCTGAGATTTGTTACAAATTTCATTTGCCATGTTGTTGATATAAAATATAACTGAAACTGCTATGATAATTTATTGTGAGAGGCAAAAAAAAAGATAATGCAAGAAAAAAGACCAAAAAAAGGACAAAAAATATACATTAATGTATGAACGCTAGTTATCAGAAAAGTTTGAATTGTAATATGTCAGTGCTTAAAGGTAGCATGATTTCATGAAATTATTAAGATTTGACTAGTGATAAGAAATATAATCAGAAACCATAAATAAAGGTTGAAAGAGTAATTGCTTGAAAATTAATGTACATGAACAAGTTCTCATTGAACGTTTGTTGAAAATACTTCAGCATAATAGATAATCATACAGCTTTGATTCCTTATAAACAAACATCACAATATGGTAGCATCATGAAATGCCCAAATATTTTGCATTTAGAGTATAGATTGGAATTTTTAAGTTAAATTGGTAAACCAGATAATTAATAACTACCATGAACAAAAATGCAACATTAAGCTTGTAGAATTTTAACTCTTGTTTCTACTTTTAATAATATGCTGATTTATTGAAGTGAATAAATTATATCTATGATAGCATTTGAATTTTACCTGATGAGTTATTTGCTAGTCATCTAAATCACTTAGTACATCTTCTACACGTTACATCATTCACAATCTCCAATTCAAGATTTATACTTTTTAAGTTTACTAGGTACTCCCATACTCTAGAATGGCAAAACCTGGGATTATTTGCTGCTAAAAGCTCATTTTTAATTCAACTACCATTTTATTTAACTAGGTAAACTATGGTATTATTTAAGTGAGGTGAAGGTAACTTACTAAGAATTTATATAACTTTTGATTCTTTTATTTCAGTACTGTGCAATGTGCAGTCAATTTGGCTTAAGTTTCTGTTTAAATAATATTAGTCTGTGCTCATGCATGAGTAAATCAGCAGTACTGGTAATAGCCATAGAGAGTGCCTATTTGTAATAAGATCATCAAAGATTAAACTATCTTTCAGTTTATGCGGGTGTAGCTAAAAAGGCTAATTGTATAATGAATCATTTAATTGATCCATTTTTTATTTGGTCAATTTTTATTTCTGTTGTTTTTAAATATGGATGTCAAAATTTACTTACAATTCTTATGTTCTAGTCATAATTTAATGTTTGAATACATATTGAACTTATGCTCTGAAAGGAGATTTGAATCTTTCAGTGAAACGTAGGCAATAAAAATGCTCATGATTTGGTCATTGAAAAAAAGTGACAAATGTAAAGAGAATCAAAATTCGTCTTCAAAAGTCATTTGAAGACTTTCACCTGCTATATGGAAAAATTTGGTCGATTTTTGAATGCAAACACAGTACTAGACTTTTTCTTATGGGACCAAAAAGTTTTGATGTTGGGACTGTCAACATCAAAACAGAAAGTCAAAGTTTTAAAGATTGAATACAATGTGCAGGACAGTTTTGATCAAATTTGATTCAAGTGTAGAAAAGTGTTCAGAAATAAACATGAATATCAAAATGGTGAATTAAAATAAATTTATATTTAAATCTTAAACCATAGTAAAAAAATTATATCAGTTATTAGACAATTATAGAACTGCTGAAATGTCTTATTTTAAATTTCTAATAAGAAATAATTTGCATCTATGTGAAGAATGACCTACTCAAAATGCAACTTTAATTGTTTATTAATTATTAATGCAAAAGATAAAATTATATGCAATTAAAAACAAATTTATGCATGTTAAACAATGTTAATTTGAATGATGGGCCAATCATCATATATTATTAATCAGCTTAACAAGTCATGTGATCATAACTCAATTCAATTCCTTCTAACAAGTTTCATTGAAAGAACTATATTTCCAACGCTTTGTATATGTGTTAGGAATGTAACACGCAACACAAGCACAAGAAATCTGTGACAGAATACGCATATAATTACACCCTAAATTGTGTTGATAGAAGTGAGATAATATTATCAACACAACAAAATATCACTTGCCAAAACCTGTTGTCATCGACTAAACTGAAACTTCAACATGGTATCAGAAGAAACGTACCGCAGCTACAGAATAGAATTAACTTCCTTAGGGGTTAATTCTTGACAATATGATCATCCATGTCAACCTTTAATACCAATTTGGTGAATCTTGGTCCAGGAATCCCTTGTGCTAAAATCACCGCAAGCATATTTTTAGTTCTTATATAGAATTTTAATTTTACGTTTTTTAACTTCAACCATTGTATGACAAAATTTAATGTTGATGCATTTTGGTAATCCTAGATTCACCATTTTTTTAGTAATTTTCATGCAAGATTGATTATCTTCAAATCTGTTAAGACTTCATTTCCATCTCTCAAATTTGGTGTGATATTGTTTCGAATTGACTCAATAATTGGTTTATTTGGAATTAACTTCTTCAAGGTTAGCTTTATTTTATAGATGCAGAATTCTACAGAAGTTCTAAGGTGAGTCAATGTTCTATATATTGGGCTACATAGAGTACCTATGGAGTGTAGTGATGGGTTAGGGTTATACGATTTATGTTTTACTGTGAGTATATTCACTTCCAGTAACACAATTGTGTTCTCTAATATATTTGTAATTGATTATCATTTGATTTGCTTTTTTTGCTTACTGCATTAATTACAGATTTCTGATAGTAAACCTTGATTCTATAATCCTTCTTACGTTACAAAGCTTAGTTCAACATATTCAGCTTCAATTGTTGAGAGTGCTACTGAGCTATTTCTTATGCCACAAGCTTATTAGCCTATCACCTAATCTGAACAAACTGTCACAATATAGGAGCAAACTTCTTATTTCTAATCCTACATACAGAAAAAATCCTACAATATCCACGTCTTTAATGCCTACGCTGTCGTTCATTATTCGACTGCTGAGAAATACAACTGAACAATGTGATTGCTAAGGAGAATTGAACTGTACTCGTAGGAACCGTCCGATTTATTATTTATGATGAAGATTACTCGGCACTGTAGCTGCTTGCATATCATTTTTTTTATGTGTAATATATTTTTCATTACATGTAATTACATCTTTCTTGTGTTGATTATAACAAGTTATGAGCCTGACTCGCGCTAGTGCAATGGACAATAAAGAGGTTTCAACGACTATTGAAAAATTCAATGGCGAAAACTATTCAAGTTTGTCCGGTTATATGAGAGCAGTTTTTCCATCAAAAGGAGTTTGGACTGTTAAAAATATTGGAAATACTCCGACTTTCATGCATGTTCAAGAAAAACTAGAATTTGACAAGAAAAATGGTATTGCATTAGGATTACTACTTTTACACATGAAAGCAGAGTTTCATCACTTAATTTAAGAGCTTGATATGTCGTAGATGGCATGGAAAAAATTGTGAGATCTTTTCAAAGGACAGCAGAAAGCAGGCCAAATTTTCTTGAAATGACAGCTATTTTCTCTTGAAATGAAAGAAAGTGAAAATGTCCTACAGCATTGCAATAAGGTTCTTGGACTGCAAGCAGAATTAACGAGTATTGGAGCTGCAATTGCCGATGAAGATTTTTCTGTTTGTCTGTTACGCAGTCTACCAAAAAGCTATGAGCATATTGTCACTTATGTGGAGATGAATGAACGAGAAATGCATATCCAAGATATAATTTGTGCATTAAACAATGAACACGTGAAGCGTACAGCTTCTGAAACAAATATGATTAAAGATGAGACGAGTGATTTCAATGCTGGGAGAGATGTAAAAAAATGCACATACTGCGGAAAAGATGGTCATTTAGAAAATAAATGTTGGAGCAAGCATGGTAGACCAAAACGTTTTGTGAAACGTGCAGATTATGCTATGGAAAATGATGATAATGATGTAATTGCATTTGCTACATCATTAGGTAGTAAGAGCCAAGGTCCATCAAAGTATTTTGAGCTATTGACAGTGGTGCAACTCATCACATTTGTCGGAATAAAGAGCAGTTTACGGAACTAAATAAAATGCATGATGACCAAGTTATTGTGGCAAATGGCAACAAGGTCAATTTTTTAGGAGAAGGAACGGTCGAAGGAAAAGTAATCTTACCTTGTGGATACACCAAAATATTGAAAATCACTAATGAACTTTATATCCCTGAAATTGGGAAAAATCTTCTAGATACCATAAATTAATCGTAAGAAAAATTTAAAAACTATCTTTGTGGGTAATTCAATGAAAGTTCGCGAGAAGATATGTAATAAACTAGTTGCTACTGGTGATCGGTACGATGGGTTATATCGGTTACAAGTCGAACCTAGATGCAATAAAACTGCAAATACCGTTAAATATTCTAATGATGGCTTGAAGACATGGCATGAACGACTGGGACATATAAATGATAAAGTGCTCAAAGGAACATTAGGACAAGAGTATATTGAAAATTCAAATTGGAAAGAAAATTCATTCTCAATGTGTGGTGGATGCAAAATGTGAAAAATGGTCGAAAACCATTTAAATCAAACATAAATTGTGACAAGTGCAAGCTATTTGAGTTATTACACTGGGCTATACGCGGACCGATGGAAAATAAAAGTATTCGAGGGAGCATGTATTTACTTGTGATTGTTGATGATTATAGCATGTGTCTCAAAGGTTACTATTTGAAACAAAGGTCTGAAAGTGAACAGTGCATTATGGAGTATATCACTAAAATTGAGAGGCAATTTTGTATTCAAGTGAAGAAAGTTTGACATATCGGGGCAAAAGAATTTGCAATGATAAAACTTGTGGAATACCTAAAGAATCGAGGAATCGAACAGCAAGTAACGGTGAGATATGCCCATCAAACAAATGGAACAGTTGAACGTTCAATATGAACTGTTGTTACAATGGCGTGATGCTTATTACATCATGCATCTCTAGGAAAAAGATTTTGGGCAGAAGCGGTAGAAACAGCAATACATCTTCGAAATCATTTGCCTTCAGCTCGTATATCTGAGAAAACTCCTTTTGAGCTTATTTATGGTAAGAAGCCTACTTTAACACATTTACGCGTATTTAAATGTTGTGCCTATACTCTAGTTCCAAAAGAAAAATGTAAAAAATGGGATCCCAAAGCAAAAAAGTGCATATTTGTAGGCTATGAAGAAAGTTCAAAATCATACTGCATTTATGATTCTAGCAGCAATAAAATTTTCATCAGTCACGATGTTGATTTTGATGAAAATTATTTTCAAAATTGTCCAATAAAAGGGAGTATGGAAGATTTGAGTTTAAATTTTGAGAATCTGAACATCAAAAGCACTGAAGATTTTGAAAATAATGAAGCTAAGGATGAAATTTCTACAGCAGATGGAGATCAGTTGATTAAACGCAAACGAGATTCTGAAAGTTCAAGTGAAGAAAGTAGCTGTTGTAATGAGAATCATAATGAAGAATAAAGTAGCAGTGGAAACATGAAATTGCGCAGATCATCAAGAAAAAGGATGGCCCCAACTGAATACTGGAAAGTTTCAGCGGATGTGATTGAATATGAAAATGAACATGAACCAAAGAGTGTCACAGAAGTGATGGAAAGTCAAGAAAAAGAAAAGTGGCTAAACGCAGTTCAAGAAGAATGGAGCTTATTGATAAGTAGAAAGGTTTTTGAAATTGTTCCTCAATCCACATCAAAATTACCAATCGGATGTAAATGGGTTTTCAAATTAAAACGCAGTGCTGATGGGAATATTGGATGGTATAATGCAAGATTAGTTGCAAAAGGATATAGTCAAAAATATTTAATTGACTATGAAGAAACATTTTCTGCAGTAATTAAATATGTTACCATACGGAGCATCATTGGAATAGCAGCAGTAAAAAATTGGGTAATACAGCAAATGGATGTAAAAACTGCATTTCTTTATGGTTAGTTGATAAATGAAGAAACTTACATGGATTTACCTGAAGGATTCAATTTGCTGAGTAACATTAGCAACAAAAAAAAGTGCTTGAAACTATTACGTTCTATCTATGGACTAAAGCAAGCATCAAGGGTTTGGAATCAAACATTCAACGAATATTTATTCTCAATTGGATTTCAAATTTCAAAGTATGACCCTTGTTTATACTTGAAGAAAGACGGAGTTGATGCAGTATATGTACTACTGTACGTGGATGATATCTTAATTGCGGGAAATTATACAAGCCTACAAGAATGGGTGATGAATCAACTAAAAAATCAGTTTGAAATGAGCAACCTTGGAATTTGTAAATATATTCTTGGAATTGAAATCATCAAAGATGAAGAAACAGGAAATATAAAATTATGTCAACGACAGTACGTTCAGAATATATTGAAAAAGTTCAACATGGAAACTTGTAAAAGCGTCAGTAGTCCAGTTGATATAAGTTCCAAATTATCTTCAGCAATGTGCCCAAAAACTGAAGATGAGATAGATGAAATGAAAGGTACACCTTATAGTCAAGCAGTTGCAGCATTAATGTACTTAATGGTTGCAAATCGTCCTGATATTGCCTTCGCAGTAACAATGGTTGCACGTTTTATGCAAAATCCTGGAAAACAACACTGAATTGCGGTAAAGCGTATTTTTCGTTATTTACAAGGGATGCAGGAGTTAGGAATGTTATATAAGCAGAAGGACAAACTAAAACTGATAGGTTACAATGATGCAGATTGGGCTGGTGATCATGATGATCGTAAATCAACATCTGGATATTTGCTCACTCTAGGCGGTGGTCCAATAAGCTGGGGCAGTAAAAAACAGAGTTCAATAGCACTCTCAGCAAGTGAAGCCGAATATATTGCATTGAGCTATGCTGTGCAAGAAGGAGTTTGGATTCAAGGTTTAATTTCAGAGATCATTCCAAACTCAAACGGAAATAAAGAAACATTAAACATATATGAAGACAATCAATCTTGCATAAAAGTGACAAAAAATCCGGTGAATCATGGACGAGCAAAGCACATCAATATTAAATATCATCACATACGGGATGAAGTTGCAAAAGGTAACATTGAAATTCTCTACAAAGAAGCAAAAAATATGCTTGCAGACGTTTTAACAAAAGGAATTCCTGGACCAAGATTTATGGAATTAGTATTAAAGATTGGCTTGCATAACTGATCAAATTTAAGGAGGGTGTTGAGAAATACAACTAAACGATGTGATTGCTAAGGAGAATTGAACTGCACTCATAGGAACTGTCTGATCTGTTATTTATCTTGAAGATGACTCGCCACTGTAGCTGATTGTATATCATTTTATATGTTTAATATATTTTTCATTGCATGTAATTACATCTTTCTTGTGTTGACTTTAACACTATGTTCAGTCCATCTTTGTTCCGGATTTTTGTTGCACTCTGTACAACTCATCTTTCTTGTTGCTTGTTTCCAAACTTGTTCCACTGTTTTATTTAATGTTTCAAGTTTTATTTTTATTGATTGTTGAAGATACTGGTCGTTCATGTCATGAACACTAACACCTGAGTAAGTGAATGTTCTGCTTGAACAACTGTAGCATGCTAACAAGATAATTATTCTGTCATACCAGGAAAAACCAGAACTATAACAAGCAGCTGGGGCTCAGCTTATTGCTGGAAATAATGTCTATTTTAGAATTTAAAGAGCCTAAAGTCAGTGCACCAGATCAAATCTTTGGTAAAAAAGGTAAGACCAAGGCTTTCCTGACACAATTGAACATTAATTTTAAGCCACAATACTCATTTTCCTGATGATTCTACAAAAGTGTTTCTTGTCATCAGTTGTATCAAAGGTTCAGCATTTTATTGGGCACTTCCTTATCTTTTGGTCAATCATTCCACGTTATCCGCTTATGAAGAATTTGTCAGTAGTTTCAGAACTGCTGTTAGTCTCAGCAAATAACTCAACAGATTTAATTTCAATTTCAAGTTTAATTGTTGACAAAACAAACAAATACAGAGCAGGACAGAATCAAACAAACTAGAAGCTGTAAGTATATAGTTGATCAACAAGACTAGAGTACAAGACTACTAAGGCTACTTGCATGGTCAAAAGTAAATCTTCAAGTCGATATACCTCTTAATTCAAGTTCAATGATCACTTGCCATAAATTATTGTTGAAATTCAACGATGACTTGCCACTTTTGAAATAATCATATTTAACAAATTTCAGTCCTTATTGGATGTAGCAATCCAAACATCTACTCATAATGTATACTGCTAGTGGTTTCAAGCAGGTAACAACCCCTGGATATGATAGTAGTAAGCTTGTTCGTAAATGTAGGTAAGTTATAGTGTGTGGGGTCCATAATAAAATGAAAAGCAAGTAATGTAATAGCTCAGAATAATTTTCTTACAGCTTTATAAAATATTTAACTCAGCTGCATAATTTTTGGGATGGAAGAAGAAATGTACAATAATACAATTGTTAAGACTACAACTCTTCTTTAGATCCGCATGTTTCATATTGTTCTGCTACCTATTTTGTTCATATTTTTCTATAATGCTGCACAAATTAGCCAATGGAAATTAATTTAGTCAAGTTTAAGCTAGTCAGAACTAAATTTTTTATGTATTTTTTGTATTTTCATTCATTAGTGAAAACATACAAAAGCTAATACACTCGTTGACATTTCCTTTTCTTTGCTTCTCTTTTGTTGTTGCTGTTAATCCACCTTCATTGTTCCGTTCTTTTTCTTTCTAACTCCATCCTTTTCTTTGTAAGTCTTAACAATAATCTACTAGTGTATATCTTTGTATGGACAATGAGATTCAGTAGAGTGATGAAATCCAATGTGTAACAGAGGGTACACAAACAGCAAAACAAAAAAGATTTAGTAAAAACTCAAAAGTTTATCAAACAAGAAGAGTAAAAAAAATATAAGACTGAACAAATAAACATGTCATACTAGATCCTGTGGTATGCCCTCTTGAAATACCCTTAAAACTGGCTCTCTGGCAAATCTTGCTGAATCTTGCTGAAACTTTTACTCCACAAAAACCCATGATTTTTTCATTAGCAGACTTGTGATTATTTTAGAATTAATTAAGGCATCTCTTGAAATTAACTTTGGCAGAAGTAAAGCAGAGTAACTAAAGGATAGGTCAAATAAAGTGGAATTATAGGATTGACAGTTTTACAATAATATCCAATTAGTTGAAGGTGGAATTTAAAGTATTGTGACGAGGTAAAGCAGGATTTGAGAATCTGACCATTGTTGAAGAGATATTATGACATGGAATATGTTTAGAAAATAAGTTAAGAAGTTTCCACAGAACCATATGAAATATGACACGTGGCATTATATGAGCGTGAAGAACAAATGAATCTATTAATGGATTATCACAAAGGTATTCACATGAAAGATTAGTATAAAGGCACAATTGGAATAATAGGTGCAATGTGATGAAAGAGGCAAAAGTTGAGAAAAAGCATAAGCAAAATGTAATTGGAAAATAGGTAAATGTAGTTGAGTAGTTATGCCGTAATAACTTATTGAGGTAGCAGCACGACAAATACCTTGACAATAATGAACTCATCCTATATCGCGGATAAACCGCAAATAGAGACAATGTAGCTCATTTTTCAACCAGTAATATGGTCTTATAAAGGGTTCTTGCGAATATATTAATACTCTGCACTAGGGACCTGTTCTATTTGGTATTACTGCTGATAGCACACAAGTTAACTATTTACACAAACTTTAATTTAACTGGTCATGTAATGGTGGTCTCAATGCTGATGAAATTTTAATTACAAGCATATTTCAGTCTATAATTTATTGAGAAAAAAAAGGAAAGTGAAGGTAAATGATATACAACATGCTGTGATTATAGTCACAGCGCAAGACAACACAAAAAAAAGATGAGATAGAAAAACAATGATATATTAATGACTGTAGACACTTATTTAACACACGCTATGGGAGCATGCTGCTTGAGGAAGCATACTTCTTCTGGGAGAAGTAGAGAAAGAGTGTAGAGTGAATTAGAAATTATCAGAACAGACTTTGGGAATATGCAATTACAAAATTGCAATTGCACCTCTTCAAATTTTCCGTAAGGACCAGAAGAATCACAAAAATGGACTGTTAAGTTAGAACTGGATAGTTGCAAAGAAAAATATAGATGGATATAGATCACAGGAACGGGTTGTGGGTCACAGGTCACATCTGGAATAGGGATTGGAGTAGTAACAAAGAGAAATCTTGAAATTTACAGCATGCATTTAAAGAACTTTAAAAGTCAAAATTCTGAAATTTACACTTTTTGAGTATGGTCAAATTTGTTAATTGTTAGATATCAATAAATGCACTCAAAGCGTGAACTAGGCAGCACAGGACAAGCAAGAAAACACAAAACAATACATGCAAACACAATATATTGATTTCTATTTCATGTGTTGCTGAGAATGAATCTTGTTGACACCATACAACTTAGAACACAATGTAAGAGAATTCAACTTAAGAGAATGTACATACAAGAGGAATTGTGTCAATCAAACAACTACAACTCCTTTTTAGAATTGTACACATACTTTGGACCCATTCATAACATTACTATCAGGACTTGACCTGTTTTACCATGTGATTTGTTATGGAGTCATGATTTGTTATTTACTACATGCATATGATCTCATTCATTTAGATACTTCTCAAAATAATTTGGGAAAAGTTCCACTAGAATTGGACCTATAAGAGCTTTTGAAAATTAATGCAATATAAAATCAAGTACAACAACAAAAAAAATCAAAGATTTCAAGCAAGACTCAACTACAAACAGATAAGGAGTGATATAACAGAAGAATGCAAGGATCAAACAGAGAAAAACAAGATAGAAAGTCTACATTATGTTATAAAGATGTTTCTGCCACTGAAGCAAAATCACAGATACACAACCTTACGTATAGTTAAAAGCCAAATAAATTCAATTGCTTTTGACCAATAAGTACTGCATTACAGAATATACAATTGAATAAACCAGTTTGTCAATATATACCAGGTTTAACAATGTATTTTTCTTATGCATCTAAAATAGTTAAGTTTTTTACTGGTTTCTAGCAGATGCCCTTGCTTTACTTAGTATAATACTAACTAAATTTTTACATTTCAGTATAAATAAGGTTAATTTGCTAGCTACTCCTGCAATTAGCATGGCATTACTGAAATGTTCATGTACCACAATGCTTAGCTCTAGTTATTAGATATCCTAGACATTGCACTCTATCAAGCATAGTAAGCACTCTTGTTTGAGTTAGCTTTGAAGAGCATCAAGATATTGCACACTTTGTTAGACTGCTTTATTGCTGGCTTTCTGATACTCAGGTTGAATAACTTACTGTAGCTGAAAAAGGTACGTTAAAGCTGAAGTATAATTCATCTGCACTCTCATTCTTAAAATTCTGCTTTAAATTGAAGCTAGAATGCATACTGATCTAGTTGGTCTGAACTATCATTACTGTGACCACCTATATAACTTGCCTAAGACTAAAAATGTAGAGAGCACGTGTAACTTTGTGCTTAAACAATCTGACTTGAAAACCCATAAAAAAAATTGATTGGTATTTTAGGTTTCATGAATTCAAAATGTCAAGTAATTTTGATATAATCCACCAATAAATTTAAACAGAACATGATAAAACTCTGTTGAGCAATAATGCACAAATGCTCTTTGAATATTATTTATTTATAAAATAAATGTAATATTTTTTATTATTAAACTTTTAAGTTCAAGTCTAAGTATGCAAATCTGTGCCAAAGCTTATATGTAAACTTATTGGTTTTTTCGACATAAGTGTGATTTACTACTTGGTGAGAACCTTTTGTACCTTCAGAGTAAAGATGATAGAGTTTTTATTCTACAATGAGACAAGGTTTTATAGATTGTACAGTGTAGCTTTTCAAACTTTACGGGTGAAAAAAGTTACCTCAAGTTCATTTGTATATTTTTCAACAGCAAGGGTTACAATAAATAATATATATTATACGTGTACATAAATATGTATATCACTGTCATTAATATTTAGAGAATAACAGTTTTAAGGTATGCAGCTATTTCAATTATCTTTATTATTCATTATTTTATATTCGCTATATAATAGTTAATGAAAAATTGGTGTTATAAAAATGTAAAGTACATATTAAAGATATATTCTTGCCAAAAATTTTTATTGATTCACAACATTCTTTTAATGGAAAGCTTACATAAATTTTTACTGCAGTCAAAATCTCATCTAACTAGATGTTTTGATTCGTCGAGTTTTTCAGAAGTTCCAAGTAATCTTATAGTACTGAAGCAGCAACAAACTAAAAAAATTAAAAGACTTGATACACAATGGTTTTAACTATACTACAAATGTGGGTCCGAAAAAAAAGACAGAACCCTGCTTCAAATGAAAAATGCTGGCAACTAGAAGTTTATGTACAAAAACATGATTGGCGGCCTATTATGGTAATAAAATTAAAAATAATTTGACCAAGTAGGTACTTTCAAGTAAACAATTGATGAACACTCCCATGGCACTTTTGAGCAGTGGTATGGGCAAATCCAAGATTTTGATAAGCTTCAGAACTTTGCATGTGGTCTGGCATCTATAGCTATGCAGTATCAATCCATTGATATCTACACTGTCACAAAGAACAGATGCAAGCAAAGCAGTTATGTTCATGAATTTAGCTACTGAATTACATACAGATAGAACAGAACACAGTCCCGTAAGCCTCTTTTACATTTTGTCTATTGACTTCTCTTTCTCCAAAATTTTTCCCCATTTGGCAGCTAAAGAGGAGTGGGAGGATCTTCATGCTTGCGATGCTCAGTCTCTTTTGGTGAATTGCGATATTCATGTCTGCCATCAATGCTATGTTGACGCGAATATGATCTTGACTTTCTAGATCTTTTTCTAGAGCTTCTGTCTTGACGATAATATTTTTTCTTGTGATTTTTGTCTGTGCTTCGCTCATACGAATAGTCTCTACTTCGTTCATTTCTATGCTTTAAGTGCTTTTTAGCTCTCTTGCCACGCGAACGACTTCGACTTCTTCTACGAACATATTTTTGTCTTATAAAATGGTCATTCTCATATTCCGATGAATGCCGTTCTGACCTATGATGTTTTTCAACTCGTCCCTTGTTGGATAATTGGACTTTATTGGACTTAATTTGATCATCCATTTTTTCTCTCTCTATCAATTTTTCTTCGAAAGCTCTCTTTTCTTTTTTCCGAGCACGAGCTTCCATTTCTCTTTCTTCCTCTTCTAACTTTAATGCAGCCTCTTTATCAATATGCTTTTGTTTTTCTTTTTTTTCCTGGTTTTCTCTTTCTCTGTTGAGATTATTTAATTGAATTTGTATTTTTTCTCCTTCAGTTTCTTTTTTAATATGCTCTTGGGGATCGACTTTCTCTTCTACTACCTTTATGTCTACTTCCATGATATCTTTTGCTTTTGATTGAACATTTTCTTTCGGAATCATTTTTTTTCCAATCATTTTCTCTTCGGATTTTATTACAGTACTGGTTATCTCTCTGTGTTTCATAGGCGGTGCTGGCTGTACAAAAGTTGTTGAATAGCTGGAGATTGTTTTATCATCTTCATCACTGAGAAGGGCACTAATTTCGTCTATTGATGGTTCATTGAAGGAAGCAGTGGAAAAATTTTCCTCGTGATGGTTTGAAACTCTCTTCACTTCATTTTCGACTTTTTCAACATCTGAATTAATGCTTCCATTTTTTTCAATTAATTGCCAGCCATGGAGACCCCATGATGAATTGTCGCCATCTCTCACAGGCATTCGCCCAAAGCGACCCGGCGTATCATCTCTAAAAAGGTATCCATCTGGCGAATAGAGCAAACTCTCTAGAATAAGATCCGGCTCCATTGAACTATTACGAATACGGCATAAATTAGCAAGTTCAGATATTGCCCATGTCCAGGGACCGTATGACGCTCGTTTTTCAATCGGAAGATCTTCTTTGGACATTTCAGAATCATAGATATCATTACTGTTTGAAGAACTTATAGGCAACAATTGAATCATCCAACAAGAGTGCTGGGCTGAACGGACTAATCCATTGGCACTTGAAAGAAAATTGGTACCAACTTTTCTAACATTGGCACGTTTGTTTCGTGAATCAAAAGACTTATCGGCTGAAATTGCCTCGTCAATTCTATTTCGGAGAGAGCTTAGCTGTACGTTGTTTAGCATTCCTTTGCCGTTCCACATTGCAATTATGCTTAAAAGCTCTCTAGTTTCGGAAGGATGGAGTATTCTGTACCTAATACAGTTTCCACCACCATTCCCAGCAATTGACTCGAATATTTGTGGCAGAGATTCGATGAGCAGATTCCTCAACTCAGCAATAGCATTGGGTCTTTCCCATTCCTTTGCTTTATAATGAATTACCCAGTCAATCACTAATAGAGTTGCCAAGCAACGTTTAAACGCATCTCTTGCGGCAATTTCGAGCGGATTAAGGTCAATTGGCAAAGGTTGTGTTTCTCCTCGAACAACTTTAGACCATTCACGAATTCGATAGCGAATGAAGCTTACAGCGAGTTCGTTCATGTTCAACAGAGGTAGTTGTTTTAAAATTATCCATGATGCTCGATCGATATGCGCCTTGGACTCGGGAAAAAATTCAACGCTATCAAAAATTTCTTTTAACTCTCCGAACGGGGAACGAACATAACTCATCGTACGATGGAGAAAAACATGAAGACAATTACAATTTTCATTATCGAAAGACTTTACTTTTTGGTTTTTTAAAAACAGTTTGTGCAATAAAATTTCTTAAATAGTTTTTAATGGTTTTTAATGGTTAGTGGTTATTACAGTTAATTCGATTAGGTCGACTTAAGACGTGAAATATCTGTTTCTGTAAAAAAGAAAAATGGTGATAAAAAATCGAAACCAAAATGTACAACTCCTGAACAACATTTTCTTATTACCAGTGGCTAAATTGATTCAATAATTCTTCCTAAACATTTTTCTTTAGATATTTATTTTATGACTTAAGTAATATAGCAAAAATTCTTTCCAAGTCAAATATATTTTAAATTCTTATGCATCAATTCTAATGATAAATTTGATTCAGCAATATGAAAATTTTCTAAATAAATTATTTCCAAACAAGTGAAAACTAAATAAAACAAAAATGGCAATTCTTCAACAAAGGAAACAAGTTTGGTCTTTTAATCGGTCATTACAGTCACAATCTACGGTTCGTCTACAATATTTTTGCCTGCAATTTGTAAACCTGATATTACACATCCTGAGTTTTTGCATACTAATTGCTGAATGTTACACATTTACTTTGTAGTTAAAAACAATTTTCAAGACCCAGCCTTCATGAATTTATAAGGATACAACTGTAATATCCCAACTAATTTTATTGCACGTCTAACTCCAGAAATAAAAAAACAAGAATGTAAGAAAGAAATGTAGAATGATTTATTAGTTAAGGTAGTTCATGTGCTACTAAGTGTGAATCTTGTCAATAAAACAAAAGATGTACAGTTTTTAATCCACACTACTTGAGATAATTACAAATGATAGTAAATTAAACACATTAATTTGAATAGAAAATATGACGTAACAAATCAATTCAAAATATGCACCGCCCTCTCCATGGTTTCCAAATATATTTTAAATTGTTTCTTAAAATCATTTACAAGTTTACAACAGCTCATTAGATTTTCTTTGGGTTCCCGGGAATTACCATAATCAGGGTAGTGTTAGGACTGCAATTATCCTTTAGATTTGCATGTTCTATGTTGTATGTTCTGTTACATACTTTTCTATAATACTCAGCAAATCAACTAATGGGAATTTGTATTCTATTTTTACATTATGGTGTTCCACAAACCAACCAAAGAGAATGAGTTTAGTCATCAAGTTCAAGCTAATCATAAATAGTTCTTTTATATTTCATGTTTATATTTCTATTCATTAATAAAAAGACACATGGAAAAAAATTAATACATTTGCTCTCCTTAGTCTATTTTCTCTTGCTCCATTAACTTCTTTTTCCTTACAAATCTTAACAGATAGCCTCTGTAAGAGGTAAGAAAAAGAAATTTTCCCTTGACTTTCTTCATGTTTAGAATGTCTTAAACTTTATAAAGGTTTTCAGTATCATCAATATGAATGGGTGGTGAAGAATAATATTTTGATTCAGGTAGATCTGATGATTTATATTGGAATAGCAATAAAATATGAAATACATTATGAATTTGGGACATAGTTGCAGTTAGCTTTAACTTGTACAAAACTGCACCAATCTTTCCAATAATACAAGATGGTCCTACTTGTTCACAACCAAAATTTGGGTATGGGCAATGGGTTTTAATACTCTGTTTACTAAGATATGCAAAATTGCTTACTTTATATCCTTTAGAATACCATTTCCTGTTTACAAACTGCTTGGTAGACTCACTAACAATCTTCAACACTTTTGTTATAATCCCTATATTATTACTCAGTTGATAGTCTTGAACTCTTTCTGAAGGTTCAGACAATGGTTCTGTCAATCCATCAAGAATAATTTTATATCTGTAATTTGCACAAAAACAGAACATTTTTATTACACAAGTTAAAGCAAATATTATAATGAAGTTGAGCTGCAGTTAATTTTTCAGCTAATTATATT
Organism: Vaucheria bursata; assembly: GCA_032358265.1. Taxonomy (NCBI): domain Eukaryota; class Xanthophyceae; order Vaucheriales; family Vaucheriaceae; genus Vaucheria; species Vaucheria bursata. The sequence continues at coordinate 4,290 of JAULBW010001383.1, read as the reverse complement.
GTTGCTGATCAAAATAGATATACAGATAAAGTTTTAGGCCTTGATTAACTCTCTTGGTTTGACCATCCATTTGAAGAAAAGTAGATAATAGTAATTCTCATGTACTATAATTTTTTTCAGTAAGAATGACCAAAACCTCCATGTAAATATAGATCTTCAATTAGATGCAATAAGATGCAGGAATCTGAATATAAACAATGTGATCAAAGAATAGATCTACTAATTTAAATGAATTCATTGTTCTTGAATGCACAATAAAATGGTTTATTCTTGTAGAAGGGCCCATTACAACTAACATGGAGTCTATCCCTCCCCAGTGGCAAATTAGTAATAAGGTCTATAGAGACTAAATGCCAAGGATGAAGAGGTATAGGCAATGGTGTCAGTAGTCCAGTAGGTTTTTACATTTTGGTTTGACATGGGCACACAGTTTGCACAATTTTGCATAAGACTTGCAATCATTATGATATGAAGGCCACAAGTAATAACAGAATATTAATTTGAAAACTTTATGTATTAAGAGATGTCCTGCAAAAAATGAATTATAACAAGCTTTGAGATTTTTTAATTTCCTAGAATCAAGTGCTACAATGCAGTTTGGAAGTAATAAGCAATTGTCAGCAACATAGAAATTGTTGCCTCCATAATGTTGCATAAATAAGCTGGTTTTGGCTTGAGTAAGCTTAATGCAATTGAAAAGAACCATTGTATCTTGAGTGTAAGTTACCCCCAAAATAAATTTTTCTTTAGTAACATTTACACTTAATGTCAAACATGCAGATCATTTGGCTAAAGCTGATAATCAATTCATCAGCTTAAAGCATCCAGCTTTTATCCTTAGACACTAGGCCAAAAAGTAGTTTAAAAACTAAAATCAGTAAGGATGAAAGACCAGCGTACCTGCTACCAACTCAATTTTTTTAGTGTTGAGAAATGTAGCAGGTTTCTATGATCCATTATAACTTGGACAGGTTGAACATCATTACGTAAAAATGGTCTTCATTGATGAAAGTAGGCAATAATAGCTAGTAGCTCCTTATCATGCACTTCATAATTTATTTGCAAATGTAAAAGTTTCCTTGAATAAGACACAATTGGTTGTAAGCCATCTTCATGTGTTTTCAAAAGTACCCGTCTCCCCCCATGACAATGTTAGGACTACAACTATGCCTTAGATTCTCATGTTCCAGAATATCATATACTTTATGTTCTGTTTCATATATTTTGATGACTCTTTACAGAAACAGCCAATGGGATATTGTTCTATTCTCAATTTGGCAACTCTTCATGAAAACAGCCAATGGGGATTCTGTTCTATTCTTATTTTGGTGACCTTTCACAGATTAGCCAATAGGGCATTATTCTGATGACTCTCCACAAATTAAACAATGGGAATGAGGCTAGTAATCAAGTTCAAGCTAGTCATCAATTATTCTTTTGTATTTCATCTTCATGTTTTCTTGTCATTAGTGGAAACACATTCACATTCACATACACACACATATCACTTAACTGAGATACATATAAGTCAATACATTTGCATTTCATTATTTCACTTGTTTTCTCTCTTACTGTTATCCATATTCTCTGTTCTGTTCTTGTTTTTTTAATCCTTTTCCTTCTTTTGCAAGTCTTGACAGGCAAGGTCTGATGCATCAGTTTTCACAATAAACATCTTGGAACTATCAAAATGGTTTAGTATATTTGCCAATTCAAACTCATCCTTCAGGGTTTAAAAAACTTTGGTGCACATAAAAGTCCATTTGAATGACTAATTTTTTTCAGGAGTATTGACAATTGCACTAGTCTTTGAATAATTTTGAATAAACATGCTCTGAAAGTTTGAAATCTCCAAGAATGATTTTAAAGTCATGACATTTACAGGTGTCAGCTATGTATCAATACTTGACATTCGTTTTAAGTTCATTTCAATTTTGGAATCAGATATAATATAACCTAAAGTGTCAACATAATACATTGAAAAAGGACACTTTTCTAGCTCTGCAAATAATGTATGTTTTATTAAATGCACCAGTACCAGTCAAACACAATCTGTGTACTCAGTTGGATCTTTAGAATATATCAGTAAGTCAGGATGTACAGTACAAAATGCATTAAAAAAATCAGTTAATATTTGTTCATCAAACTTTGAAAAATGGCTCAAGCATTGATCAATCAAAAAGCATTACTTCATATTCAAAATGGCCAAATTGACAGCAAAAAGCTGTTTTAAATTCATCTCTGTTTCTAATTTATATTGAATTATACACACTGCATTTATCAACTTTTGAAAACATATGTGCATTTGAAATATAGTGCGGTATTTTGTGGATTAGTAGTAAAAGTTATCTGTTTTCACTATAACTAATTTAAATCTCTGATAATTAATAACAAGCCTCAGCTCTCAGTTTTTCTTGACTATTAAAAATATTGGACACCAGCAGGGGAAGATAAAGGACAGATGAAACCCTTTTTAAGCTGCTAATCCATATAATCTGTTAAAACCTTTGGTTCAGAGTTGGAAAGAGGATACACTTGACTATAGGGTTGTGTTTTATCAGGTGTAATATCAATTTTCATGTCAAGCTTTCTATGATCAGATAGTATATTGGCTTTCTTTAAAAAATACTGAACTAAAGTTACAACACTCTGCTGGTAATTGTTTCTGAATTTTAAATACTTTATCTGATTCACCTGTAAAGAGTCATTTTTTGGCAGGATTGTCATTGGGTAACAAAATAGGATTATCAGATTTTCATACATTAATATGAGAAATTAAAAAATGGGGGTGGCAAACATTTTCATACTTAGGAGTCAAAACTGCAACTTCTATTTTATGAGCCAAATTGGTCACCTTTGCTCTGCCAAAAATTTTATATTTATCCATAACTTAGATGCTTATAAATGTGATTTTTATGGTCAGATCCTCCCAATGAACTACATGATCATATTTTTAAGCCAGTCTAAACCCATACAAATTTCAGAATGTGTTAAATTTGTTGTATATAGTTTGAAATTGAATTCAAATTGTTCATAGTTTATTTGACAAATTGTATACGACTCGATTTTATCAGAAAGAAAGGAAGCACCACTAATCACCTCAAATATAATTGAATTTTTGAGAGTAAACAGTTATAAATGTAATGATTTTGCAAAGTCAATACTAATTGGTGATCTATTGTCAAGAACTAATTGATGGTATGAGTTAAATCCCTTTCTACTGATAGCTGCTGATATTCCTTGTTTGGAATATTCTTTAATATGTTGTTAGGAATTAACTGGTTAATGGTTAATCCTATATTTATGTTAGCTGCATCATTGTTTCTGTTCTGAGTTTAAGAGTTCTGACTACTGACATCATGTTCTCACTTTAGCCAATGGAATAATGCCACAGTGTAATTACTACTGTCCATCATGTGACTGAATAATTGTCTGCCTTACATTACTAGAGTTCACTTCTAGCAACGCAGTAATATATACTGTATGATTTATGTTTAAATGTCTGTTTGTATTACATATGTCTAGTCATACTCTTAAAAGTGTCTAGTCAAATAATATTTTTAACTTAAGTAATACTACGTTGGAGTGGCGTAGTCACTTTTTGCAATGGAGTTCAAGTTATTAATTCATATTTAAACTATCATTCTCTTATGATATTTGCCTATCTTGCTATATGTCACAAGTTTACAAGAAGTAAGTTTTCATTAATTTGGCACCCTCTGTTTCTCTTTGGCATTCTGTTCTGTCCTTTACTTTCTCAGTTCACTCACTTGTCTGGCCTTACTTCTTAGCATTTTTTCCTTGGCACATCTTCACTTTACAACTTGTCACACATCTTATTTTGTAAAACCTACTATCATTACTTATGGATACTCCAAACTTAACATCAGAACAAATCCATTTCATGTTTGCACAGATTTAAAAAATTCAGCAGCAGATTCATCAGTTGGAATCAACTTTTGCAGATCAAGTGATTTTTCAACCAATCAAAGAGTACAAGAACCAGCACCATTCAACTGCAAACCACAAGCTGACAATCTAGACCTGCATGAAGGCAAGAAGTCCAAGACTGTCAGGATCTGATCTGTTTTGCCGTGATCTGTTATTGAACTGTGACTCTATGGACTTAATTTGTCTTATATGTGCATTCTTGTAAAGTACGTTCTCTTAAAGAGTTCTCATAAGTGTGTTCTCATATGCATGTACTTTTAAGTAGTATTATGTTGACAAGATTCATTCTTGGCAACACATGAATAGGGATTAATACATTATTGGCTGTGTGTCTTCTTT